>APFE031014340.1:39593-51566 GCA_000404065.3 Pinus taeda
CTTATTTTATGTTTGACTGGGGTACATAAGTTAAAAAATAGTCGTTATTCTTTCTAGCTGTTGGAGTCTCTGCTTAGACTATTTAACACGTTGATCTGGATCTGTATCTTCAACTTGTCCTGACGATGAACCACACTAGTTGGTTCGAAACGCGTCGACAAATGATCAATTATGTGATTTCGCCAAATTTTTTCTAAATGAATTAAAATTATTAATATAGTGAGAACATGAATTAAATAATTATAATTACTAGTATAATAATCTTACAAAATATTGTTAAGAAATAGTAAAACATAAAACATAAAACAAACAAACAATATAGTAATAACATGAATTAAAATTATTAATATAACAATAACATTAATTAAATAATGATAATCATTAGTATAAGAGTGTTACAAAATAGTAAAACATAAAATATAAAACAAACAAACAATATAGTAATAACATGAATTAAATAATGATCATTATTAGTGTAATAGAGTTACAAAATATAAAAACATAAAACCTATAACAAAGAAACAATATAGTAATAATATGGATTAAATAATGATAATGATTAGTGTAATAGTGTTACAAAATAGTAGAACATAAAACCTAAAACAAACAAACAATATAATAATAACATGGATTAAATAATGATAATGATTATTATTATAGTGTTACAAAATAGTAAAGCATAAAACATAAAACGAGCAAACAATATAGTAATAACATGAATGAAATAATTATAATGATTAGTATAATAGTGTTACAATATAGTAAAACATAAAACATAAAACAAATGAACAATATAGTAATAACATGAATTAAAATTATTAATAATGTAATAACATGAACTAATAATGATAATCATAGTATAAAGGTTAAAATAGTAAAAACATTAAAACATAAAAAAAACAAAGCATTATAGCAGTAACATGAATTAAAATATTAATTTTAGTAATAACATGAATTAATATGATATTCATAGTTATAATAGTGTTATAGAATAAATGATACAAAATAGTTGTTACAAATATTTTTAGAAAATAGAAAATAGTAAAACATTAAACATAAAACAAACAAACATTATGTAATAACATGAATTTAATAAATGTAAATATTAGATAATAGTTACAAAAATATTTTAACATACAGTAAAAATAAAACATAAAACAAACAAACATTATAGTAGTAACATGAATAAATAATTATAATGGATAGTATAATAATCTTACAAAATAGTGTTAAAAAATAGTAAAACATAAAACAAACAAATAAACAAACAATATAGTAATAGTGTTACAAAATAGTAAAACATAAAACATAAAACAAACAAACAATAATATAATAATGTGAATCAAAATTATTAATATAGTAATAACATGAATTAAAATTATTAATACAGTAATAACATGAATTAAATAATGATAATGATTAGTATACTAGTGTTACAATATAGTAAAACATAAAACATAAATAGTGTTACAAAATGGTCTTACAATCTAGTAAAACATAACACATAAAACAAACAAACAATATAGTAAAAACATGAATTAAATAAAGATAATGATTAGTATAATAGTGTTACAAAATAGTAAAACATAAAACAAAGAAATAAAACAATAATATAGTAATAACATGAATTAAAATTATTAATATAATAATAACATGAATTAAATAATGATAATGATTAGCGTATTGATGGGGCCAGCCCACGTGATTCTGTCGTCAACGTATTCCACTTGATGGGTGTACAAGCAAGTAATAATTTTTTAATGGAGATTTTTTGATATATGCAAATTGATTAACCACGTTGAATTAAATGAGTGGTATGGAAATTAGTATGATGGTTTCTGTTTGTTGGACATCTGTCCCTCGGGATTCCGCGAGCCCACCTTGGTATAGGGTTTCACCACCTTCACGCTCATTTGGTTCATTCGTTATTCTCTCGGTTGTTTGCGCTATGTGCTCTCGGCGGTCTCTTGCAACTTCATTGTTGATTTTGTTTTTATGGTTTGTCCACCTGGTTCTCTAAGATGTGTGCTCTTGGTGGTCTTCGTGGCTTCAATGTGGTTTCCTTTTTTTTGTTCGTGGTTTTATTTTCCTGGTTCTTCGAGCTAGATGCTCTCGGCGGTCTTCGCGGCTTCAATGTGGGTTTCATTTTTATGGTCTTGCTTTACTGGTTCAAGACTCGACCTAGAAGTTTTTCCATTCATCCGGTAAGGTTATGAAACCCTAGTAAGGCTCGCTCCCTTTGTGGTCTCCTTCTCGAATGTCGACTGTTATGGTATGTTTGGTAACCAACTTGGTATGTCTCTGTCTCTGTGCGTCCTTGTCTGGGTTCGATGCCTGTGCTTTCTACGAGTCTTACAGCCTGTTGTTGGTTGCGTTGTTCATGGTAATGCTTCTCCAGCTCCGAGTTGAATTCCTCCATGAGCCCGATAGAACTGTGGTGGCGAATTCCTTTGGTTCTTCCACCAATTTATCTAGGTAAGTCCACCTGTTCTATTCTAGATATATATGCCCCTTTTCTCTCAAAAGTCTAATGTCTTCGGCTCCTTGTGAGCAGGGAAAAACCTGGAGGAGTGGTTGCAGTTATGTCTTGCCTCCATCAGGTAAGCTAACGAGATATCTATTAATTGTTCTATTCAAATTTCGATTCCTCTTTGTTTCATTTCATAAGAACTCATTTCATTTGTCATTTCTCTTTGTAGGTAGGGCCACCCGAGGGTTTCGGCGCATGGAAACTTGAATGTTCCAATTGACCACGGGTAGTGTCGTTTCTGTTCGTTAGTTGTTTTCGCTTAGCTTCAGTGTTACAACTGTAGGGTCGATATATCTTTGGTCTTCGAGCTGATGTCTGTATCTGATTCTTCTGTAGTTTGTCACTGTCGTTGGGTTATGGTAATGAGTTGAGGACTATGGGGTTTGGCTTCCACTTGTTATAAGTATGATTCATATATTTATGAACTCGGTTCATTCCTTTGTTTCGAACATAATGTAAATGAGCAAAGAATCAGAATATTGTCTTTATGTTTCTATGAATTCAACTATGGAACTGATTGGACTATATTTATATATTCGCATACCTGGTGTTTACAGAATTTGTTTGCTTATCTGGACTTGTAATTTCTGACTTCGTGTTATTTGTTCACATAAATGATTTTATGTCTGATTGTTTGGTTGAGTCCACCTATAATCTAGGCACTTACACTTCTCCTGTAATTTTTGTTATTTCCTCTTTCCTTTTATAACCTGTAGTGATATGACAATAGTCTCCACAAAAGTAATTTTACACAAATTATTATACATAGTGTTTGGGACGCTATAGAGATGAATGTGCACAGAAAAATTATACTTTTCTCCTTTTTATTTCTCTGTCAGTCAAACCTTTACATTGTACTTTGTCCCTCTTTTTAATAGCAGTGTTCTCAAACTGTCACTAACTACAATTAGTTATGTTCAATCAGTTACATCAGTTATTCCTCATGCAGAACTTTTCATGGTTGTCTAGCATATTTTCTTTTCATGTTTTTACAATAGTAGATTAACTATCTATAAACAAGGACACTAACTAATTCCTACTGTTCCTAATTACAATTTACTAAATTATCTTAGGAAACTTAATAAAATAAGAATGAAAAAACACGTACGCTATCCATTCAGTGAATTAACTCCCTCGTCCCTTTCAGAGACAAAATCGCCTTTAATTTGTCTTTGCCCTATTAGCCAAATGCTCCTGCATCAGGCTCCCGGGGTAAAAGAAAATCATGGCTCTGTTCCATGACCTCCTCCACCGAATAGCCAGGCTTTTGTATCTGCGCCGTGTCGAGTCACGAACTATCCTCCATTGGACGGTCTCTCCACTTGACGAGATATCATAGATATTCCTTCCTACGTGTCTTCTTGGCTATCTCTGTACCGAGAATCCCTTTAATCTCATGGGATTGAGCCGAAGGCATATGCCTCATCCAAGAACTGTCTCCAACTTGGGTGTCCCATTCTGGTCGTACCACACTGTCTTCCTCTGCTTGGGTAGTATATGTGAACAAGTCCGCCACATTGAAAATAGGTGATATGCATAGTGGCAGCTGAATTTCATAGGTGTTGGCTGAGAATTTACGCAAAATCTTGCAGGGACCAATTTTTTTAAATTTTAATTTATTGTATGCGCCCTTAGGAAATCGTTCCTTGCGCAAGTGTGCGAGGACCTCGTCTCCAACATTAAATTGTACTTCTCTCCGCCTTGAATCTGCTTGCTGCTTATATTTCTGCACACTATCCTGCAACTTTAATTTTACCTGTTCATGTAGTTCGTTCATTGCTTCGGCAAAATATTCTCCATCCGCGCTTCTTCGCTCCAATTTTCCCAAATCTTGCAGTTCATGTATTCCTCGAGGATGCATGCCATACAAGATTTGGAATGGGATGTGTCCGGTGCTACGATTTGGCGAATCATTGTAAGCGAATTCTACCTAAGTGACAACACGATCCCATAACCATGAATTTTCCCCAGTCAGACTCCGTAATAAATTCCCCAAACTCCTGTTCACCACTTCCATTTTTCTATCAGTCTGCGGATGATACGCAAAGCTGAAATTCAGTTGCGTGCCCAACTTTTTGTATAGGGTGCACCAAAAGTGTCCTATGAATTTTACACCGCTGTTAGAAATGATAGATCTGGGTAGGTCGTGTAATCTAACAATCTTCGTGAAAAACATGTGAGCTACATACATGGCATCACTAGTTTTTCGGCAAGGGATAAAATGTGCCATTTTTGAAAATCTGTCTACCACCACCATCACTGAGTCATACCCCCGCTACGTTCTAGGCAGTCCCAAGACAAAGTCAATGCTGACTTAGTCCCATGGCCTGCTCGGAACAGATAGTGGCATGTAATGTCCAGTATTCTCACTATGTCCTTTCGCGAGTTGGAAGAATTTACACCTGTTCACATATCGTTGTACATCCCTGCACATTCTGGGCCAGTGATAAAAGTGTCCGAGCTGCTCCAAAGTTTTGTCTATGCCAAAATGACCGGCTAGATCACCACTATGTTTCTCCCGTACAATATTTTCCCTCATCGAACAGTGTGGGATACATAAATGTCCACCTCTGAACAATAGTCCTTCCTGCAAATTGTAGTCCAACCATGGACTTGTATTCCTCAACATGGGATTTTGGCAAGCTTCAAAGGCTTCTTTGAAGTCTGTGTTGGTCTGGTACAAATCCTTCAGATGTTCAAATCCCATCACCTGTATTCTACTTTCCTGTAGGAGCAAAGATCTCCTGCTCAAGGCATCTGGCACTTTATTGGCTTGCTCGCTAATGTGTTTTAACATGAAAGTGAAACTCTGCAAGTATTCTACCCATTTGGCGTGATTATGGATTAATTTGTGCTGCTGCATTACATATTGCAGCGCTGAATTATCAGAAATAATACAAACTCATTACCCAGCAGGTAGTGTCTCCAATGCTTTAAAGCTTGGACCACGACATAAAATTCCTTGTCATACGAGGAATATTTATGCCTGCTTTCGTTCAATTTCTCACTAAAGAATGCCACCAATCTATCTTCCTGACTGAGCACAATGCCAATAGCTATCCCACTTGCATCACATCAAACCTGAAAAAGTTTGTTAAAGTCGGGTACCCTTAAGATTGGCCTCTTTATAATCTTCTGCTTCAAAAACTGAAAGCTATCCTCTACTGCTCTGGTCCAACAAAAAGGTTGACTGGCCTTTTTGATGGTGTCTAGCATCGGCGCACAGATTTCACTGAAGTTCCTAATAAACTTTTGAAAAAAACTTGCCAATCTGTGAAAACTACGTACCTCAAATAAGCTCTTTGGTGACAGCCAATTCATGATTGCCGCAATATTTTCTGGATCCATCTTCAATTCATTTTCCGCAATTACAAACCCCAAATAGACCAGTTCCTTTTGCAAGAAAGTACATTTTTTTAAGTTTATCAGCAGTTTATTCTGCTATAACTTCTCTAGCACCCTTCGAACATGCTGAAGATGTTCTCCCTTTGTTCTGCTGAAAATAAAAATATCATCTAGATAATCTATCACAAACTTGCCAATAAATTCTTTTAACATCTCATTCATCAATCTCATAAAAGTACTAGGAGCGTTGCTCAATCTGAACGACATGACTAGCCACTCGTACAGCCCTTCATTGGTCTTGAAGGTTGTCTTCCACTCATCTCCTTCTCTAATCCTGATCTGATGATATCCACTCTTCAGATCAATTTTCGTGAAATAGGCTGTCCCGCTAAGAAAATCCATCATGTCATCCATTCTGGGTAAGGGAAATCTGTACTGAATAGTGATTTTATTGACAGCTCGTGAATCCGTACACATCTGCCATTCTCCACCTTTCTTGGGTGCGAGTTCTATTGGTACCGCACAAGGGCTCAAGCTTTCTCTGATCAGTCCCTTATCCAACAACTCTTGCACCTGTTTACGAATCTCTTCATTATCTTTTTAACTCATTCTATATGTTACCTTGTTTCGTAGGTTTTCTCCAGGTATGAAATCGATATGATGGCTAATAATCCTCTTGGGAGGCAACTTATCTGGTAAGTTGTCGAATACAATGTCCTTAAATTCTTCTAACATCTCCTGAATCTCTGTAGGCAATTCTGACTTTTTCATGTTCAGCAAAACTGTCTTAGTCCTCCTTACAATCGCATAATTCACCTCGTTTTCCTCAATCTGCTTAACAAATTGTTTTCCTCCCATTAATAATGGTTTTGTTCCACTTGCTTCTGTTGTATCCTCCTCTTTGATGGGTACAAGCGTATGCTTGACTCCATCTTTCATAAATTTGTAATAATTCATCTTCCCATCGTGCGTCACCTTCCGATCATATTGCCATGGTCTCCCTAGCAGTATATGGCACACATCCATTGGCATGATATCACACACAACCTTGTCCTGGTATTTGCCAATGTGAAATTCAACCTTGCATTGTTCATCAACCAATAGTTGGTGGCCTTTCTGTAGCCACGACACCTTGTAAGGTGTGGGATGCTTAAGTCGCTTCAATCCCACCTTTTCCACCATCTCAGTGGCAACTAAATTGTCTGTACTTCCACTGTCTATGATCAATTTATAACACTTTCCATGTGATTTGCAAACTGTTCGAAACAGTGCCTTCCATAGGGTCTACTCAGTCGTCTCCTTGGCTGGCTTCAACAATACTTTATTTAAAACCAAAGCCTCTCCTGTTTCTGCCACATTTTCTACCTCCCGGGGCTATGCTTCAGCTTCCTCAGGCTGCGCAACAAATGCTCCCTCTGCCCAGCATGCTCGGCTTCCAAGCATTCGAAGGATCTGTGCCCCCACTTATGGCACCTGTAGCACTGGACATTAGTCCCCCTTCCGCCACCATTTCCTCTTCCCCGCTGATATGGTCGACCTCCTCTGGTGCTATATCCCTTATCTGTTGTCCCTGAAGCTCTAGAGTTGCCGCCTTCTTCGCTGTTAGTGGCAGTTCACCCTCTGCCGTAGGACTGTCCTCGTCCTCTGTCATTTCCTCGTCCTCTCCTGTTATTCTGTTTCCTATTAATCTTTTCTTCAGGCTTTACAACACTTTGAAAGGCTTCTTCTATATTCCATGGAGAGAGAATACTGAGCTCATCCAGTATTTCCAGCCTCAAACCATTCACATATCTTGTTGTCTTCTCTGGAGTATCATCGGTATAACCAGCCTACAAGTTTACACGATAAAACTCCTCTGTGTATTCCTTTACGGTCATACCTTTCTTCCTTAAATGCTGCACCTGTCGATAAAGCTCAACCTGATAGTCTTTAGTCAAAAATCCACCTTTTAGTTTTGCCACCATCCTTCGCCACTTCCTTATCGATAGCTTGTTCATCCTCTTCCTGTCTACTTGGACACTATCCCACCATAAAGCAGTGTGTCCTTTTAACTTAGCTGCAGCAAATCTGACTCTTTTGTCCTCCTTGATCTCCTCGTTTTTAAAATACTTACCTAACACACTTACCCAATCCAGCAGAACATCTACGGATAGACTTCCATCATAGTTAGGGATCTCAGGTTTGGGTTTGTTGTTGGCTAACAGTACCGACCTCAACAGTATTAACTCCGGGGCTTCTTCATTTGATCCATCCGTAGCAGTTACTGCGTCCTCTTCACTGTCATCCCAAAGTTCTGGTTCTCTCCTCCTTCCTGCCTCCACTGCTTCCAAGCGAGCAGTAAGGGCCCTCAATTCTTCCCTCAAGCCCTCATCTGCTACTCTGCGGACACCTCTTCCACGTCCTCGTCTTTGAACCTCCATCTCCTGATTCTTTTTTCCAAATTCCTGCTCTGATACCACTTGATGGGGCCAGCCCACGTGATCCCACCATCAACGTGTTCCACTTGATGGGTGTATAAGCAAGTAATAATTTTTTAACGGATATTTTTTGATATATGGAAATTGATTAACCGCGTTGAATTAAATGAGGGGTATGGCAATTAGTATGATGGTTTCTGTTTGTTGGACATCTGTCCCTCCTTGGGATTCCATGAGCCTGCCTTGATATAGGGTTTCACCACCTTCGCGCTCATTTGGTTCATTCGTTATTCTCTCGGTTGTTTGTATTGTGTGCTCTCAGCGGTCTCTCGCAGCTTCACTGTGGATTTCGTTTTTATGATTTGTCTGCCTGGTTCTTTGAGTTGTGTGCTCTTGGTGATCTTCGTGGCTTCAATGTGGTTTCCTTTTTTTGTTTGTGGTTTTATTTTCTTGGTTCTCGGAGCTGTATTCTCTCGGCGGTCTTCGCGGATTCAATGTGGGTTTCGTTTTTATGGTCTTGCTTTACTGAGTCCGGACTCGACCTGGAAGTTTTTCCATTCATCCGACAAGATTATGAAACCCTGGTAAGGTTTGCTTCCTTTGTGGTCTCCTTCTTGAATGCCGACTGTTATGGTATGCTTGGTAACCAACTTGGTATGTCTCCATCTCTGTGCGTCCTTATCTAGGTTTGATGTTTATGCTTTCTACGAGTCTTACAGTCAGTTGTTGGTTGTGCTGTTTTTGGTAATGCTCCTCCACCTCCGAGTTCAATTCCTCCATGAGCCCGACAGAACTATGGTGGCGAATTCCTTCGGTTCGTCTGCCAATTTATCTGGGTAAGTCCGCCTGCTCTATGCTGGATATATATGCTCCTTTTCTCTCAGTTTTCTAACGTCTTCAGCTCCTCGTGAGCAGCGAAAAACCTGGAGGAGTGGTTGCAGTTATGGCTTTCCTCCTTCAGGTAAGCTAACCAGATATGTATTACTTGTTCTATTCAACTTTCGATTCCACTTTGTTTCATTTCACAAGAACACATTTCATTTGTCATTTCTCTTTGCAGGTAGGGCCACCCAAGGGTTTCGGCGCATGGAAAGTCGACTGTTCCAATTGACCATGGGTAGTGTCGTTTCTGTTCATTAGTTGTTTTCACTTGGCTTCAGTGTTAGAACTGTAGGGTCGATATATATTTTGTCTTCTAGCCGCTGTCTGTATTTGATTCTTCTGTAGTTTGTCACTGTCGGTGGGTTATGGTAATGAGTTGAGGACTATGGGGTTTGGCTTCTGCTTGTTATAAGTATGAGTCATACATTTATGAACTGGGTTCATTCCTTTGTTTCGAACAGAATGTAAATGAGCAAAGAATCGGAATAATGTCTTTAGGTTTCTTTGAATTAAACTATGGAATTGATTGGACTATATTTATATATTCGCATACCTGGTGTTTACGGAATTTGTTTGCTTATCTGGACTTGTAATTTCTGACTTCGTGTCGTTTGTTCACATAAATGATTTTATGTCTGATTGTTTGGTTGAGTCCGCCTGTAATCTGGGTGCTTACGCTTCTCCTCTGATTTTGGTTATCTCCTCTTTCGTTTTATAACCTGTAGTGATATGACAACAGTCTCCACAAAAGTAATTTTACACAAATTATTATACACAGTGTTTGGGACGCTGTAGAGATGAATGTGCACAGAAAATTATACTTTTCTCCTTTTTAATTCTCTATTAGTCGAACCTGTACATTGTGCTTTGTCCCTCTTTTTAATAGCAATGTTCTCAAATTGTCACTAACTGTTGTTAGTTATGTTCAATTGGTTACATCAGTTATTCCTCATACGGAACTTTTCATGGTCGTCTAGCATATTTTCTTTTCATGTTTTTACAACAGTAGATTAACCATCTAGAAACAATGACACTAACTAATTCCTACTGTTCCTAATTACAATTTACTAAAATAACTTAGGCAACTTAATAAAAGAAGAATGAAAAAACAAGTAGGCTATCCATTCAGTGAATTAACTCGTTCGTCCCTTTCAGAGATCATATCGCCTTTACTTTGTCTTTGCCTGTCACCCAAATGCGCCTACATCAGTGATAGTGTTACAACATAGTAAAACTTAAAACATAAAACAAACAAACAATATAGTAATAAAATGAATTAAGATTACTAATATAGTAATAACGCTAATTAAAATTATTAATAGAGTAATAACATGAATTAAATAATGATAACTATTAGTATAATTGTGTTACAATATAGTAAAACATAGAACATAAAACAAACAAACAATATAGTAAAACATAAAACATAAAACAAAAAAACAATATAGTAATAAAATGAATTAAATAATGATAATGATTAGTATAATAGTGTTACAAAAGAGTAAATCATAAAACAAACAAAAAAATATAGTAATAACATGAATTAAAATTATTAATATAGTAATAACAAGAATTAAATAATGATAATGATTAGTGTAATAGTGTTAGAAAATAGTGTTAAAAAATAAAACAAAGAAACTATATAGTAATGATATGAATTAAAATTACTAATATAGTAATAACATGAACTAAATAATGATAATGATTAGTGTAATAGTGTTACAAAATAGTAAAACATAAAACATAGAACAAACAAACAATATAGTAACAACATGAATCTAAATTATTAATACAGTAATATAATAAATTAAATAACGATAATGATTAGTATAATAGTGTTACAAGATAGTAAAACATAAAACATAAAAAAAACAAACAATATAGTAATAACATGAATTAAATAATGATAATGATTAGTATAAAAGTATTACAAAATAGTGTTACAATATAGTAAAACATAAAACAAGTGAACAATATAGCAATAACATGAATTAGAATTATTAATATAGCAATAACATGAATTAAATAATCATAATGATGAGTATAATAATGTTTCAAAATAGTGTTACAATATAGTAAAACATAAAAAACATAAAACAAACAAACAATATAGTAGTAACATGAATTAAATTATTAATATAGTAATAACATCAATTAAATAATTATAATTATTAGTATTATAGCCTTGCAAAATATTATTACAAAATAGTAAAACATAAAACATAAAACGAATAAATAATATAGTAAGAACATGAATTAAGGTTATTAATATAGTAATAACATGAATTAAATAATGATAATGATTAGTATAATAGTGTTACAAAATAGTCTTGAATAATAGTAAAACATAAAACATAAAAAAAAACAAACAATATAGTAGTAACATGAATTAAATAATTTTAATGATTACTATAATAATCTTACAAAATAGTCTAGCCCCAAGAGTTAGCTCAACCGGTCAAATCAAGTGCCTCGCCAATGGGAGGTCATAGGGTCAAATCCTGAAAGCTCTTGGGATCAGTTGATTAAATAGGTCGAGGGGTGTTCATGCCCTTCAGGTGGCGTCCACTCAATGTTAAAAAACCTTCGACGTAGTGGCTACCCGCTGACCCGGGTATCCATGAACCAGTATGTGGAAAAAAATCTTACAAAATAGTGTTAAAAAATAGTAAAACATAAAACATAAATATTCTTACAAAATAGTCTTACAATATAGTAAAGCATTAAACATAAATAGTTTTACAAAATAGTGTTACAATATAGTAAAACATAAAACATAAAATAAACAAACAATATAGT
>APFE031014340.1:70883-81292 GCA_000404065.3 Pinus taeda
ATAATGATTAGTGTAATAGTGTTACAAACTATATAGTAATAACATGAGTTAAATAATGATAATGATTAGTATAATAGTGTAACAAAATAGTAAAACATAAAAGAAAACGAACAAACAATATAGTAATAATATGAATTAAAATGATTAATATAGCAATAACATAAATTAAATAACAATAATGATTAGTATAATAGTGTTACAAAATAGTAAATCATCAAACATATAAAAAAACAATATTGTAATAACGTGAATTAAAATTATTAATATAGTAATACCATGAAATAAATAATGATAATGATTAGTATAATAGTCTTACAAAATAGTAAAAGATAAAACAAACAAACAATATAGTAATAACATGAATTAAATAATGATAATGATTAGTATAATAGCGTTACAAAATAGTAAAACATAAAAGATAACACAAACAAACAATATAGTAATAACATGAATTAAATAATGATAATGATTAGTATAATAGTGTTAAAATATAGTAAAACATAAAACATAAAACAAATTCGGCGAGCCCCATCGCCCCACCTTCCAACCAAACATCCCTCAACCCTTCAAACCTTTATGTTTTTCTAGAGATGTAGAATTCAGCACATCACTTGACTCAAATCTTTTCCTTTGTTCCATCGATCCTTCGTCCCCTTGATCCTTTGTCCCCTTTGTTGGATACCTATACAAATAGGTTTCATATTTCATGATTGGCAAATTCAAATGCCAAATATGCTCTGCTTTGCTGGTGCAAAGATCCCATATTTTCAAGGAAAGGCAAGTTGTGTACATACCTTCATATTTATCAAATTTTGATGGATGGTCCAACAGTCTAATCTGGATCATGCCATGTTTCAATTGTCTGTTGTAGAATAGAGAAAGAAGTATGTCCAAACTGTTTAATCTTGGCAGACCAGTTGCTAAGCAGAGAAGCTAAGGTTCCCAACTGCTTAATCTGGGGCCTTGGAAGAAATATGGTTAGTGCTAGATAGGAAATCAAAGGAAAAGCCAATGGAAAAGAAAAGGCACATAAAGGGTCTGCAAGTCTAAGTGCACCCTCCAAGAAGAAACAAAAAATGCTAGGCAAGTAGATGGGTAGGTAGATGGGGTTGCAGAAGTGGTGTTCCTTCCAAGCTGAATCTTGTTGATCAATACAAGGAAAAAAACATAAAGGAGTATGTCTAACTTCCCTTCTTTCCTCATTCATCACTCATTACTAACATCCCTTCAACAGTTGTGTTTATGAAAGAGATTTAAAGTTTTATATTGGTTCTTGTATCCTAAAGAGCCACATTTCTTGTGTATATTTCTTTTCATTTCGATCTACTCCCTAGGCTAAGTTGTTTTCAAGAAAACTTAGTAATATCACTTATCATTCACTTTCTTCCTCCATATTAACCTCTAACTTTTATTATCTAGCCCCCTATGTTACCCTTTCCCTACTATTATAACACCATGGTGTATAAACCCTAAGCATTCTATAAATATCCCCTCCTTGGCACTATAGCCATATGATTCATCACCAGGGAATCAAATTGACATCTGGTCAAGTTTGGAAAACCCAAGCCTAACCTTTTTCAAACTTCATAACTCATCTACCTAGCCAACCCTTCATTTTGCCCTAAAAACCTTGAAAAAACCCATTTTCACCCTTCTACCAGCTCAAAAGAAAAATATATGCAAAAAATCACTTTATCTGCCTTATCCTATGTCTGGGACCCATTTGCGCGTTTGTGCGAAAATTTTATGAAAACCCTCTTTGCCTAAGTTTTTGAACCAATCCGCAATCTTGCGAAATTTCATTAAAAAGCATAGCTTCCACCTTTTCCTAAAGTTATCGACTATGCATGATTTGACAAAGAAATACATTACAAACCATGAAATTTATTAATATTGCAAAGGGTCCCGCTGGGTGCAGATTCCAAGGAAAATATTATTTTAATCCCCGCCCGATGCCGTATCCTCTGTGCAGGTCAATGGCCCGTCGACCGTCCGATCAAGCCCTTTTCATCCGACGGTTGACCTGGATATCGGACCGGCCCCGACGTCCGAAGGATATCGTCCGATATCTGTCAGACGCTGACGTCAGGCCGGGTCCATGCGTCGCCCCCAAATCTCATCGGAGCCCCCTCTCACAGATTCCTTTCCGTAGCATAGGTGGTCCGATATTGCGCCACATGTCTGCCAGCGTCAGCGCCGCCTCACTACCTGCGTCAGCGCTGCGTCCGCAACCCCCGTCCACCATTGCTCCACCTGTCTGCCACCTCACCACCCCCGTGGACCAGTCATAGGCCGCCACGTCACCTGATGACGTCATGCTGATGTCATCTGACCCTGACCCACCCTGTGACGTCATGTTGACGTCATCCAAAAAAGGCGCGAAACACCCAAAAAAACCATATTTTGTCAATTTTCGCGTTCTTTTTGCACTTTTGCAAAAAACTATTCTTGCACCCTCTGCATGTATTTTACGACCAAATTGCACCATCCTGCTCAAATCAACCAGAGGACCTTCGGCGCGCCTACCCACTTGCATTGGTGACCCGGCCCATTGTTTTACCAGGTATTTCTCCCTACAAGTCTTCTCTAAAGCCTGGTTTTTTCTGCAATAACTGAAAACTCACTTAAAAGCACTGAAAACATATAATTCTCCGGAGAATTCTCTGTACCCAGTTCCCACTTGAAATTTTAGCGGTCGAAATTCATCAGCTGAGCCTATTTTAACACAACCTGCATTCAAACACCTGCATTTTCGTTCGCGCAGTCGTGAACAGAAACCCGGAACCTGCATTCAATTATTGAGGAAGGTCTGTTAAGAACAAAGATTTGCCTTCTCAAACGACTGAAACACTATTTCAATTGCTGCAAACTTCCCCTGTTACCCTTGATTTCTCAATTCACCTCTTCACTCAGGCAGTGCTCATTTTCTATTACCCAGTCTAAAAAACAAGCAGTCTATATACAAAAGAATCTAAGTAATCATGGAGACTCTGGTTGCACCTGTGGCCCTCAATGTTTCCCCTTTGAATGCCCCTCAGAGAGAATTCGAATGGCAGGATTTGGCAGACTTAGATTACCAAATCTCAGAGGACTCCTTGACACACAGTAAGTTCCATCTCCACTTGTTGAATGAGCTTAAGGCCAAACATGTGGATGGGACAGACATATTGGGCATTTGGGATTCCTTCCTCCCAATTTTATGGCTCCCTCAGGTCACCCAATTCCCTGACCTGATCCATCTGTGTGCTGTATGCTATGATCCTACTCAAAGAGCTGTGCTTGACCCTTCAGGCTTAGTTGTATTCTACATCACACCTGAGGCCATTAGAGAGATGATGCAATTCAAGACTGAAAAGAAATTGGTTCCCCTGTCTTTTCTTGATTTGATCAACCAAGGAGCCAAGATGCTGACTAATGCCCAAATCACAAAGTTAAACCAACTATTTATAAACTCTGACACTGTGCTTCACCCTCCTATTTTTGATGGCTACCTCAACCAATTGGGCAGGGACCTTGCAGACATGATCAGTTCCATCTTGGGATACAAATCAGTGGAATATATCGATGAAACTGTACTAGTGATGATGACTATGTTTTCCCCTGGCAAAACTCCAATATGTTATGACTATGCCACTTACATTTCAGATAAGATGCATGAGCAATTTATGAACCTGTCAAGAGAGAAGGTGTTCAGATACACCTCCTACATCTACCACCTGATTCTATATTATCAGCATGAGAAGTTCTCCTTCATTGTCAAGAGAACGGATGTACAAGGCAATCCAAGGTCAGTAGTGTACTGGACCTCAGTGTTTCATTGCAGAACCTACTCTTCGTACACTTACTATGAATTCATGGACCTCTTCATTCACCTAGCCATGTCTTTTTTCATGAGCTCGCTTCCTCCAAGACTGACTGATGAGATGCAGAGAATCCTGCAGTTTTCAAAAGTGTACAGTATTGGGGATTGGTACTTTTACCAAAACTACACCGTAATCAGAATATATGGGTGTGAGTTACCCCCATATAGATTGCCCAAATATGTGCCCATGAGACTATTTGCCCTTGAATATTTCAGGCAATTTGGGAATGCTGGTATGATACACTTCGCAGGCAAGGGCAAGAAGGCACAGCTTAAAGTAAAAAATCAATTGGGCCACCTTGTGCTGAACAAGAGGGAAGGCTGGAAAGAGGCTAATAGAAATCTAGAAAGCCTTGGCCTGAAGACCAGTTTCCTCTGGAAACCCTATGACCCCAACCACTCCATATCATTCAGAAGGCTCAAATATAAGCTCTCTAGTTATGACCATGTAAGTTTGCCCCACATCGAAAAATATGCCAACCAACCAAAATGGAAAAGGGGCACACTGGAGGAACCGGTCACACAAGAAGAACTAAATGAGAGAGAAAGAAGACATCTTCTGAAATTGGCTGACTTGGAACTTCCTGCACAAGTATTCTCTCTGCCAAGGCCTCAAGCAGGAGCAGTTGCCTCATCCTCTACAGCACATCAACAGGCAGTCCAAACTACAAACCAAGCTCAGAGCAAAGGCAAGGAAAAAGAAATGGAGCAACAGGTACAGCAGGCACAGGTCCAACAGCCCCAACAGGTACCATAGCCACAAAAGGAGCAGCCAGGGCAGGGGAACAAACAGCAGAGGCCCCAATGGCCACACAGCAACAGCAAACACAGATGGCACCTCCCAGGCAAGATTCAAGGATTGACTCTTCTGTCCTCCAAACCCCTCAAAGGGAGGATGTAAACAAGAAAAGGGACAGAGAAACTCCCCTTACTGCCTCACCAACTCAAGGGGAGAAGAGGCAAAGGTTAAACCCTTTCTCTGAAGAAGAAATGCCAATGGGACAGACTTCAGGTACAGGTCTGCCCAACATGGAGGCCTCAGCCAACTCTTTCCAACAAGAGCAAGAAAGGGCAGCAGGAGGAGAGGTCAGCTCCTCAGGCCAACAAAGGGAAGGCGAGAAGAGCATCAAGCAGCAATTCAAGGACATTAAAAAGAGAAATGAACCCTTGAGGATGCAGTTATATAACCACTTATTGAAAATGGCTCCCACAAACCAGAAAAGACTCATGTCTGCATATGATGCACATGAAGGAAAAATGATTATGAGCCATTTTACACCAGCAGTGCAGCAACCACAGTCAGCTACAGATTATATCAGGACCAACCTTGAGGTCCTGTCCAAGGACATCCACCCAATGGATCAAATCGAACTACACAAACAAACGGGTGAGATGGTATATGCCACCTTGGCAGATAAAACCTTGGTGAACTATAGGCTGCAAAATAGCCTAAATAACACCACTGCACAACTTGAGCTGGAAAGGGCTTCCTCTCAAGAAAAAGACAACAGGATCAAAGCTCTAGAGGAAATCATAATAGAGCTTGGACATGATCCAAAAGATGTAAAGGCAGTACATGAGATTCTGAAGTTGAGGGATGCTGATATGGCAGCATTGAGAAAAATGATAAAGATCCCAGCAACTCTTCATCCTCAAACAGAAGAGATTTCCCAGCTCAGACAAGATAAGGATGCAGCTGCTATGTTAATTACACTATATAAAGAGCTCATCCACACTCAAGAGAGGCTGCAGGAGACAGAGGCCACCCTACAGACATCATTGCAGCAAAAGGAGGCAGGGCAAACTTCACAAGCTCCTCCAGAAACAGTCAATCTGGAGGAAGTTCCTCAAAACACTGCCCCTCCCAGTCAGCAGACACAACAGGCAACACCATCCATCTCAGCACTAACAATAGATCAGGCTGAAAGCCTTGACATGCAAAAGCTGAGAACTGAGATTCAGGCCTTGGAGGCTCAAATGTTAGAGTTAAATCAGGCCAAGGACACTCTGGCTAAAATTAATGAGAAATATGACAAGTCCAAGCAGAATGTGGCCGAAAGAGAAAGGGAGGTCAAGGCCCTCAAGAAGAGAATAACTGAGCTAGAAAAAGACCTCACACTGGATAAGGTGACATCTGAGCTTAAGAGGGTCCTATGGGCCAATATTGGCCAGTCCATCACAGACCAGTGGGAGTACATTGAGGCAATCCATGAGCAAATAACTCTCATTGGAAAAGCACACAGAGAGATCCAACGGGAAAGGGCATCTCTAGGCAACATGCCTGAGATTGCCACCAAAATGATAAATGTGTTGAAATACAGGACAAGCTCCCAGCTCATCAAGATGGGAATTGGCAATAGGACTGAAACCATTTCATTGATCAAATGGGTCCTCACACTGAGAAACCTAGTTCAGACCCTGGAAAGAAGAACCCAGGACATGCAAGTAGATATCAACAAATTCCAGAACAGGTTCATGGCATTGCAGAACAGGGGTCTTCCTAGCTTGCTGGAGCCATCAGGAAAGCTGCTCTCACATGAAAAATATGCCAAGAGAGTGAACACTTTTGCTGGAAATCAAATTGCAGAAACAGCAAGCACATCAGCAGAAACAGGGTCAGAAACAGGACAAACCCTCTTCAACAGGGTGGAAAGTCTATTTTTTATTATGAATGAAATTACACACTTGTTTGATGAGCCTCCCCATTTTTTTTTACAGGTATACAGAGGCAGATGAGACCATGGGGTCAATTTTGAGGCATCAATTGCCTACACAGGATGTGTGGGATAATTTGATACAATTACTTTTAAATAAAAGTCAGTAATTATGTTATTTCTTTTTGAAAATATTTAAGTTTTCATACACAGGAAGATAAATACACATCAGCAGGTATGCAGAAAGAGGCTGAGCCAACTTAGCACAAGTATTCGGCCACCACAGGAGCACTAGCAGTCACAGGTGACAGGGCCAAGAAGCTACAGGAGGATAGAGCTGTACAGACACGTCATTCAGCAGTGATAACAAAGCGCTCAACCGACTCCGTGAGCTCCAAAGGTCAACTTGTTTTGACAGGAGTTAAGAGCCTTTAATGTTTCATTAAAGATTGTAATATCTGCAATATCTGTACGAGTTAATGAAGATATTTTTACCTCTCAGATGACTCAATGCCTGAGATATTTTGTATAAGACTGCTATATATTCCCCCTCGCATTTCTTATCAGGGGTTGGACATTGGATGTAATAGATTGCTTGTATCTATTCTGCTCTTCTTTTACTGTAATTCTCAGAGAAGTAATACAAAGGATGATGGAATTTCCAAAGCTCTGTGTTGTTTGATGTTCTGCTGGTGCTTAGCTGAAAGTTGCAGGATTCCTGCGTATCTCATGACACAATAAGTTTCTCTTGTACTCTTTGTTATGTGTTTGTCATCTTTCATATCTCTTTCATGTTGCCTATGTTTAAACAATTAATAGCAAGGAAAAAGAATAGTTCCAGGATTTAATCACAGATTACCCTGAACTCAATCTAATCTATTTTAAATATCTGTTCTTCAGTTATAGTAATGAAAGCGTAATTCTTAATTGCTACCCTCTCACACTATATCATCACAGTGGTTATTGTTTCAGGAATTCAAGTTTGCTCCTGAAGAATACATCCCTTTCTCACATCCCAGCTTAGTAAAAAATTCTTTACTGCTTTTCACTGGCTGTTTGCACTCCATTATCACAATTTAAAGTTTGTTTCATGAAGTATCCAAACGGCCCTGTAACTCCAGCTGCATCAAACTGAGGATTCTAAGAAACCAACAGCCATAGACTCCATTGCCCAATGGACTAATTTTACCTGTAGAACTACACTTTAAAAGTTCAGAAAGACATCCCCCAACCAAACATAAACTAAAAACCTTAACTTCATAACTAGCCTAAAATTTCCATAGAACAGAGACAAAACTTAAAGAGAGAGCCCTCTCTGATTCCAGCTGGGCTAGAAGCTGTAATCCAAAGATTGGTTAGTGGTTACCCTGGCCGTATTCCCTTGGGAGTCATAGGGAACAACCTGGGTGTTAACATAAATGGCGACTCCACTGGGGAACTCTTCAGGATTTAGAAAATACTGTATGTCTGCAGAAATTACACTTAAAATCTGAATATCAGTCAAGAAGCCTTTAAAATTGTTTCTGTACCAACACTTACAGCCTCAAGGAAGAGTTGATTTAGGTAATCTTTATACTCACGTTGAGATACATACAGCCTTTCAAAATCCTGTCCAGTCCTTGCTATACAAATTTTTCCAAAAAACTCAAAAAGACTAGCTCAGAAGTTGGATCCCAAGAAGAATCTTCAGTACACTAGGGAAAATCTTGACCCAAACCCTCCTGCTGTCTTTGAAAACCTTAATACAATCCCTAAAATTATCAAGAAGCAGCAAGGGCCAGATAAGCTTGCTGACTTAAGCCCAGAGACAGTTTATCCCAACCCCATTTCCACCCCAATAAAGGTCCTTTTTCACTCCACCCCCACTTCCCCTAGTTCTCCATCAAGATCTCAAAGCCCTCCTCCCACATCCTCATCCCCCACACATACTCCCTTGACCAACGCTCTAATTTCTGCCATACCTATTACCCCTGTGGTACCCATTGTTCCTTTTATCCCAGTTGTCCCTGTCAATCCCCCAAACTTTGTGAATATGGCTATGAGATATTCACCTCTGCAATTACCTGCTAATCCTGTAGCTCTACCTCAGGATTACCAAGCCAAAATATCATATTTTGACTCCACTGGGCCTTACTCTGCTATTCAGCATGCCAAGAGAATGCAAGATCATTTTGAGAACTATGAGATAGATGATGAGAGTGTGAGGATGAGAATTTTTGTCCAAAGCTTAACAGGTGATGTCCGAACTTGGTTCAGGTCACTTCCTGCAAATACCATCACAACCCCTGATGAGATTTACCAAGCCTTCACCAACAGATGGGAGAAAAATAAGGACCCCTTACATATACTTGGTGAATATGACATGATTAAGAGAGGTCCTCAAGAGACAGTTCTGGAGTACTGTGCCAGGTTCAATAATGTATACAATGCAATACCCCAAAACTTAAGACCTCCTCCTGATTTGGCCTTATACAAATTCCCTAATGGATTTGACCCTGATATGGCTTATCAATTGAAAGAAAGAGCCCCTCAAACCCTTGAAGAAGCACAAAAGGTTGCTGTCACAGTTGAGGCAAACCTAATTGCTAAGGGGAACAGGGCAAGATTGGAAAAAAGAGTTGCCTTTAAAGAGGAACCATCAGCCTTTGACCAGAAATTGGATGCAATAATCTCTGGTATGAAGAGGTTGGGTGACAGAGTGGAATCTGTGGAAAGAAATTCATCATGGGAAGCACCACAAAACAACCCTAACCGAAATCCAAACTTTAGGAGAAATCAAAACCCAAATGTGGGCAAGGCCAATACTGATCCAGAAATAAGACCTCCATTTCAGGAAAACTATGCAGAAACATCCACTTCAGATGAGCAAGTGGATGATACCCATATCCACCTAATGGGCCTTGATGATGGGCACCAAGTCTTCCTAAGTCAAGAAGATCATAAAGATGAAGAAAGTAAACAATTCCAAACCAAGTCAGGTGAGTCATTTGACTTCAAACAAGGCTATGACACAGCTGTTTATGAAGTTCATAAACAGTACAAACTAAGAAGTAGGACTGTAAACATAACACAGCCTGGAACAACAAAAGACAGACTGCAACCCAAGAGTGCCATAGTAAGAGAACCAATGAATACAACTGATCCACTCACAAAGGAAGTAACTATTGAAGAAGTTACTGAACAAACACAGAAGCCACTAGCTGCACCATTTGTACAGCCTAATCCAAGTAAAAAGCCTCAAGAGGTGAATGAAAAACACAAGCCCCAAGATCAATACAAGGATCAAGAAGAAACCTTACTGAACAAAGAAAACGTGGTCACCCACAACACTAAGGTCCAATCTGAAAAACTCTTTGACTTGGAAGCTGAAATTGGCAAACTGAAAATAGCCATTCTTCTTGCAGAGCTAGCCAAGCATGACATCTATAAACAACAGATTGAGAAGTCCCTCCAACTCACTCAAAACAAAGACAATGTCAACGTGTTGGATGACACCCCAGAATTGCTGTTTGGTCCAGAGGTTGATGGGAAAACAGCAGGCACAGGAATATTACCGTTTTATGTTAGCTTGCATATCCATGACAAGATACTACACAATGTAATGTTTGACTCAGGGGCCTCTCATAACCTGATGCCCAAATTAGTCATGGAAAGGCTGAATCTAGATATTACTAGGCCATATAAGGACCTATTCTCATTTTATTCTAGCCAAGTGAAGTGTCTCGGCTTGATAAAAGACTTATGTGTATCCCTGTTCCAGTACCCAAATAAAACAATCTTGATGGATGTTGTTGTTGCTGATATCCCACCCAAATATGGGATGTTATTATCAAGATCATGGGGAGCTAAACTTCAAGGGTCCCTATAGTTAGACATGTCATATGCCACAATCA
>APFE031014345.1:1779-12304 GCA_000404065.3 Pinus taeda
TTATTTTTATTTTATTTTTATTTTAAGAAAAACAGGATAAAAGACTAAGTTGATGAGGAAGAAGAGTCTTCCTTAACTAGTTTTAAATCAAAGTTCCTTTGCAGATCCTTTATAAATTCCTCATTTGTTAATGGTTTATGATATACTCGTAATATATGTCCATTTACAAGGAAGGTCACCTTCTCTTCATCAATAGTTATGATTTTGACGGCCCCATTATCAAAGATAGTTTCAACCTCATATGGACCAAGCCAATGAGTTTGAAATTTCCCTTGAAAATTCTTAAGTTTTAAATCAAAAAGTAATGCCCAATCACCAAGCTGAAATTTCCTTTCGTTAATAAACTTATCTTGCCACCTAAATATTTGTTGTTGAACTATATTAGTTCTTTCAATATCATCTTGTCGCATCTCATCAAGTTCATTCAGTTATTTTATTCTTTGTCTTTGAGCTTCTGATAAATCAAGACCCAATTTGGTTGTTGTTTTAAAAGTCTTTATCTGGAACTCAATAGGAAATAGGATTTGTTTTCCATAAACAATTTCATATGGAGTGTGACCAGTTATATTTCTCCATGTGGTATGATATGCCCACAAAGCTTTTGGAAGCTTTTCTACCCAATCTCTTCTATGCAAGTGTTACATTTTTGCTAACAGTTGCTTCAATCACTTTGTTGGTGGATTCAACTTGTCTGTTGGCTTGTGGATGGTATGGAGTTGACCTTCTATGTTTGATTTTGTATTCCTCTATTATCTTTTGTACCATCTTGGATGTAAATTAAGTACCTTGATCTGTCACAATTTCCCTTGGGACACCAAAACAAGTAAAAATATCCTAAAAAAGAAATGAAAATACAACATTTTCAGTAGCAGAAGAAATGGCTTTAGCTTCTACCCATTTTGTGACATAATCTGTACAAACAAGAATATACCTTTTTTGATTTTATGGTAGATTGATTGGACCAACAAAATCCAAAGCCCATTTTTCAAAAGGTTCAGTAAGTACCTGAGGCTAAAGGCATTTCATCTAAACGAACATGTTTTCTCATTCTCTGAAAATTGCCACATCTCTTAAGATATTCATTGGCATCCTTAAAAAGGGAAGGCCAATAATATCCTAAGAGAAGGAATTTTTAAACATTTCTTTTATCAATGAAATGTCTTCCATGGGGTTTACCGTGATAAGCTTTCAATATTTTTGGTACTTCATCTTCTCTAACACATTTCGAATGATTAAATCAGGTCTTGTTTTGTACAATTCTTCATTTATCCATGAATAGGATGCACTAGTTTGAATAACATTTCTTTTCTCTCGATGAGACAAGTATGGTGGTAACTTCCCTATAGCCAAATAATTAGAAATATATGCAAAGCAAGGAGATTTAATTGATACTGAAAAAAGATGTTCATCAGGAAAAATTATCTTCTACAAGAATATTGTTATTATCATTTTGAATCCTAGATAGAAAATCAACAACTGTATTTTGTTTTCTAGGTCGATCCAGAATAGTAATATTGAATTTTTGTAACAACAATAATCATCTTGTAATTCTGCCATTAGTGATTGGTGTATTCATTAAATATCTAATTGCAAAATGATCTGTATGTATGAAGGTTTCATAACTAGTGATGTAATGTCTGAATTTATTGATAGCACGGACAACAGCCAAAAACTACTTTTCTGTTATAGTGTAATTTAACTCTGTAGGAGTCAAATTTTTACCGATGTAGTAAATGGCATAAGGAGTTAAATCATATCGTCCTAATACAACTCCTAAAGTTGTATCAGAGGCATGAGTCAAAATGTTAAAAAGGTAATTTCTAATTTGGTCCTCTTAAAATGGGTGCTTCCGAAATCTTTTCTTTCGATGTTTCAAAAAAAATTTGGCAATCAGAATTCTCTATGAATTCACAATATTTTGTGAGCAACTTGAAAAGTGGAGAGTCTATTTTTGTAAAAATTTCTATGAAACTTCTGTAATAAATAGTAAAACTAAGAAAAATTCTAACATCACTTTGACAAGTTGGAATTGATAATTTAAAAATAACTTCTACTTTAGAAGTAACCACTCTAATTCCATTTCCTGAAACATGGTGTCCTAAAACAATTCCCTCAGTCAACATCATAAAACATTTTTCATGACTTAATGAGAGATTTGATTCTTTACATCTAATGAGAACTCTTTCCAAAATTTTAAGAGCTTCCTCAAAAGAATTTCCATAGACAATAAAATCATCCATATAAACTTCCACACAATCATGAATTAGATCAGATAAAATGCCTAAAACTTCTTGTTGGAAGGTTGCAGGTGCATTACATAACCCAAAAGGAAGTACTCGGAAGGCATAGGTTCCCCATGGACAGGTAAAAGTGGTTTTATCTTGATCCTCTGGAGCTACTTGGATCTGGTTATATCCACTAAAACCATCCAAGAATGAGAAATATTTCTTTCATGTCAATGTATCTAAAACTTGATATATACAAGGAAGTGGAAAATGATCTTTTAGAGTAGCTTTATTCAATTCCCTATAGCCAATGCATACTCTCCATTTTCCATTATTTTTAGGAACAATTACCAATGGTGAAACCCACTTTATATCTGATATTGGAAAAATGAAATTCACATTTTACAATTTTTGTAGTTTGTCTTTAACAATCTCTCTTAAATTTGGATCCACTCTTCTCTGAGGTTGTCGAATTGGTTTGCCATTTTCTTCAATATAGATATGACGTATGCAAGTATTGAGATCAATTATTTTCATGCCAGTGTATTCCCATGCATAAGTAGAGGAATGTTCTTGTAACATCTTTATTAATTCATTCTTTTGAAATTCTTCCAGATTATTATTGATATTCAAAGGTTTTTCTAGAAAGATTTCTATTAAATAATTGCCAAAATTTTCCATAGAATGTAAAGACAATTGATGAGATGATAGATCAATATTACATTGTTCTTGAAAACTCTTATTAGGTTCACAATATGAGTAAGACTCATTAATTTCTATCAAAATATGATCATCTTCATCTATTTGTGAAGCAACAAAAATTGATCGAATATCAATATCATCATCTATTAATTCTTCACTTTCTACCTCTATTGTTGTTTTTGCAGGAGGATATAATGTGAATTTCTTTGTTGAACTTCCATCAGAAATAAACATATCACCATATCTACAACTTATAGAAGCATCAGTTATAGCTAACAATGGTCTTCCTAGAATCAATGGATGTCCTCCTAAATTATTCTTGGGTGTCAAGATCATAGAATCAATATGATATTCCCAATAATCTAAGGATACAATATATCTTCTAGCACACCACTAGATTTGATAACAGATCTATCTGCTAATTGGAATAATGTAGGTGTATATTGAAGATTAGGAAGTTTCAATTGATTCATAGTTTGTTTACTCATGATGTTTATAATTACTCCTAAATCAATCAATGTATTTGGAATTTCGATACCATTGATATGTGTTTTCACAATCAAACTTCCTAGATCAAGATATTTCTGAATTGTTGTTTTTCCCATCATGATATCTGCAATTTTTACAACTAACTAAATTCTTTTGACTTCTTTCCTCTTTCTTCCTGGTCTTTTAATACTTAACTCCCTCATTGTCTTTGCAATTATTGGTATTTATTTAATAGCTTGTAACAAAGGAATTTTTATGCAAACATTCTTAATTTCATCTATCATATCATAATCAGACAACATAATCTATTTTTCTACCCCTTTATCAATTTTCAATCTTCCAGGAAAATGTGGTGTTTAAATAGAAACTGAAGGTTGTTCTAAGATGGGAGTTGAGTTTATTGGGATATCATAAAAATGTGCAGAGTTGGTTTGTTTGTGAGATTTTTCCTTTTGATTAAGAAATTTCTCTTCCTCAAAGAAATTTTATTTTTCAAATTCCTGAATAATAACTGATGGTGACTTCTTTTCCAATACTCTACCATATCTAAGTTGGACATTGTTTAGATCTAACTGAGTTATCATATAAGTTTGGAAATTTTGTTCTTCCACATTGTAAACATGTTGTGAATTTTTATTATTATTCAAGTTTGGAAGTGGTTGAGTGGGCAATTGATTTGGTCTTTGAGGAAATGGTAATGAAAGTTGTGGATTTGGATTCTGAGGTTGAGTTGGTTGAATAGGCTAAGGAAAATAATGTGGTGGAAAAACAGGGTAAGGATGTTGATATTGAGAATATTGAGGGTACTTTCCATAAGGATTTTTCCATCCTTATGCCCAAGGTTGAGGCCAAGCTTGCCAAGGCATGGATACAGTCCAATTTCTTTGTGATGGTTGTGCAAATGTTTGAGTGTTAAAACCTTGAGTCATATTTGGTTGTGAATTTTTCCATGGTTTCTTAGCAATAAAATGTAGGGGCTCTATTTGATTTGGTATTACTTCCTCTTGATAGACAGCTTTAAGACCTGGTATTGAAGGACATTCCTTTGTATCATGATTTTATGCACATATAACACATGTTTCTACACATTTTAAGTCAAGAGGGCATTCTCTCAAAGCATGCTTCTTTCTACATTTTGGACAAAAGATAGGTAATGCAACATTTTTAGCCTTTTGCTTGTTTTGTACTTTAAGGGTATCTATTTTTTCACTAAGACCCCAAAAAATACGTTTTAAAGTTGTCAAGTAAATTGCCTAATTCAACCCTACTTATTGTCCCAACTGCAGATTTATTAATCTTAGACATGACAGGGTCTCTTGGATTTTTCCCCGTTCTTGCTTTACCTCTTGAAATATGTATGCATAACTCACAAATATCTCCAAATGATAACTGAGAAATATCTCCCTTACCCATCAAATTGAGAAGATCACTCCACCCATCTCTGATGGATTTTAATAAGAGAGCTTTCAAAGTTTCTTCATCTAGATTATGCATTTTATCCCTTCTTACATTATAAGCAAATATTTCAATGAAATCTTCAAGATTTTCATTTTCTTTTTGCATCATTTTAAAGGCTTCATCCTTAAGATTATGGGGCATACACTAGTCCTTATATTTCTCTAATAATGTAGTTTTCATTTGTTCCCATGTTCTTATAGAATGTACTCCTAAGCCCATAAACCATTTTAGTGTTGCATCCTTAAGAGTTGCTGGAAACAATTTCAAATTTTGAGTGTCAAGCAAGTAATCATATGATCTACACAAGACTTCAAATTCAAAGAGAAATGTTTCAGGATCTTCACTCCTTAATCCATGAAAATTTGGAAGGATGGAGGGTGATATATTTCTCATTGTAGTTGTTATATGTTCATCGAGGATAAGAAATCCAAAAGGTTCTAGATTTCTTCTATCTTCTCTTCTCCCTTTTCCTCCACCTCTTCCACCTCCAATCCTAGGTTGTTTACCATTCATATTATGTACCTGTCCTTCCCCTTCTCCAGCCATTGTAGATTCTTTAAAACTAATATATGGTTCCAAAATTGGATTTTCTAATCCCTCACAAAATCCACTTCGTAATTTTCTTAACACACTTCGTAATTGGGATACATGGAATTCACTGACACTCCCCGACACACCCTCTTATTCATTCATTTCCATGCATTTTCATCTAGTTCTCCTTTGTAATGTCCTGACACCCCCCAAAACTCCTCAACTATCATGCCCTTGAGTCGACCCAGAGTACCTGATTTTAAATATACAGGAAGTGTTGGACACATGGTTTCGCTTATGGATTTGAGCGTCTTGTACCATCTCATATTTCTATTTTAAAATATTCATTTTTCTACAGCTACTGGAATTCCCATTTTTGCTCCTTTAATAGTTCCGAACTTTGCTTCTCCTTGCATTTCCGTGGTTGTCCCTGTAACATCGTTAGGCTTTACTGTTCCTCTGCCAAAAGGCATTCTTCCGACAATCTTTGTTGCTACAGTTTGTATGATCAACTGAGGTTCGAGTCCCTCAGCTCTAGGTGAACGCAACAAAGGATCTGCAGACATTGGTATAACTATGTGGTGTCCACAGGGTATGTACCAACCATGTCGTCTGGAGTCTAAATCACCACCCAGAATCGAACTGAATGAGTCTCATTGAGCCTTCAAGCCAGAGTTTCCATTAATTTATCTTCTTTATAGGAACAATCTATTTCGATTAATTTATCTTTTCTATAGGAGCAATCTATTTTAGGAACAAGGTTTTGATATTTTTCCTTCTCCAAGATTTATCCCTAGAGAACAAATAGTTGCTTGTCTAAAAAGGTTTTTCTAGTATGTGCTTGAGATGTAACATTCACTAGAGAATCTGAATCCAATTTTGAGAGCAATGTGCCACTGATTATTCCATTCCATTTCATTTTGCAGTTGTATAGACGTTTTCTTTTTTAGTTCTCTAAAAATAAAATTCTTTATATATCTTTGACTCAGTGTTTTCACTGGATGCTTCTCAGAAGGAAAATACGAATTTTCCGTTAAAGTTTCAAAAATTTCACAGACCCTATGCTGAAAAAAACCCTTAGGAGAAAATTTCAAAAACAAGGTTTAGAAAAAATTCAGGGATTCTAAAGCAAAATCCATTTCTGCACAAGCTTTCTCCACACCTGCACACTCCTCATAATGGAAGCACCTTCACTTCCTCTGCACCTAAAATAAAAGCGCAAGAACGAATAAGAGATTCAAAATCACAATGAAAGCACCTTCGCTTCCTCTGCACCTAAAATAAAAGCACAAGAGAGAATAAGAGATTCAAAATCCTATAATTTATATATTACATACCACTAAATTTTGAATCCCCACTTTGGTATGATGTCATGAAACATATCTTACCTACCTTCAAAAACACAAAATGTATCATAAATTTGCATTGGTTTTCCATCCACTATTCTGTAAAATGTATCCATATAATAAAAATTTCTCTTGGAACTCCCCCAACAACCATATATATTTTTGTAATACCAATATTGTGTTGGATTCGTGTAAAATCAAAGCATGTGATGCTTTAGCAATGGGACTTGAAATCAGATGACAAGCCAATTTATTTATGTTTATCTTGAATTGGAAAGAAATAATTAGAGTAAAAAATTCAGCATGTCCAACAAAATCTCCCACGGGGCAGAATTCTTTTCACCCCAGAAAATTGTAATACCTTCAAAATGACGCTAGAGAGGCTCTTTTGGAAGGAGAAAATTACAATTCACAATGATAATAGTCATGAATTTACACATTTAACTCAATGTGCACTTGCAAAGTGCAAAAGAGCAAAAATTAAGAACTTTGAAACAAGTTGCTTTCCGGTTAATGCTTGGTTTGGCGAGGAATGCAAAAAAGCAAGGAGAATGTGGAAAGAGTCAAACAAGGATAACATAAAGCTCAAAGCTTACAAGCAATTATTAAGCAAGAAAAAGGTCGATTTCATGGATTTAAGGATGGAAGAACTAATATTCATTAGGAAAAATAATCCCAAATTATTTTGGAAGGAACTCCAACTGAAAAAGATGCAAATTGGAAATAATATTACAACTTCTAAATGGTTTGACTATGCAAGATAACTCTATGAGCAGGTTCCCAAGGTTGATCATCCCCCCTTGGTCAACACTGATACATAACTCTTCATGATATAAGAGGTAGAGACGGGCATCAAGAAGTTGGGTGTTGGAAAAGCAACAGACTTAGTTGAACTCCAAACAGAATATCTAAAGTGGGGCTCAAAGATTCTTGCATCTCACATTACAAAAATCTTCAACAACATCATACAACAAGTGCTCCCCACAGATTAGACAACTAGTCTGGCAATACCTCTTTTGAAGAGCGGTGACGTCAATAATCCCTCCAATTATAGGACCATCATGATAAACCCTTTGTTTGTAAAGTTATTTGGAAGCATGCTAGAAAACAAAATTAGCAAGTGGGCAGAAGAAAGAGATAAGCGTGCTAAAGGGAAAGCAGGTTTTAGACCTAAACATTCCACAGTTGATCATTTTATAGCTTTAAGGCACATCATTGAAAAAGTGTGGGAGAAAAAGGAATAAGTCTTCTGTTGCTTTGTTGATTTCAGAAAAGTGTTTGACTCAGTTCCTAGGGATAAGCTTTGGTACATAATGGAGGAACTTGGGGTTCCTAAACATTTGAGAGCAATTGTGCATAGGTTGTATGAAGAGGTGAAAGTCAAAATTAGAACCTCAACAAGCATTTCTAAAAGTTTTAAAAGTGATATTGGGGTCAAGCAAGGTTGCCCACTGTCTCCTACCATGTTTGGTTTATACATCGACAAGCTTGAGGAGTGGTTAAATTCACAAGGGGGTGATGGTACCTATTTGGGCAAGTTTGTTATAAGGCTTTAGTTGTATGCAAATGACCTTATTCTGATTGCTAAATCAGCTCTTAGTTTGCAAGATCACTTACTATCCCTTGAGCATTTTTGTACAACAGTGGGGATGCAAGTTAATATCAGCAAAACAAAAGTAGTGGTCTTCTCTAAGAAAATAAAACATAACCAGCATAAGTTTTACTTTGAAGGAAACATTATGGAAAAAGTTGCAGACTACAAATACCTCGGAATTGACTTCAACAAAAATCTAAGCTAGAATGGTTGTAGAAAGAAAAGAACTTTGGAGGGTTGGAAAGCATTTTATGCTTTTCAAAATAGGTGTAGAAAGGCAGAGTTATGGGACTGGAACACCACTCAAACTCTTTTTGGGTTTCTAGTGATTCCAGTAATTCTCAATGGTTGTGAACTATGGGCCAGCAATACATCTAACATGCATTTGACACGAGGGAACCGAAAAAAAAAGATGATGTAACAATGCCCAATGTGGATGAACCCATGGATCCTATTGATCCACATGAGCCTTCCTCTCCTAGGAAGAGGCCCTCTTGGCTTAGGGGGCTACTCGATGATGCTGAAGGACACACTGCACCTTGAGGAACCTTTCGTGAAAATAAGAATCCTAACAAGTATCAAGGATACCTAACCATCATGAGCACGATCATACAAAATGAGCCCTCATCATTCTCTGATGTCGTCAAGCATCAAGTATGGAAGGATGCTATGACCGAAGAATATGATTCTACTATGAAGAATGATGTCTGGGAAGTAGTTCCCAGACCCCAAGACAAGACAATTGTCACTTCTAAATGACTTTACAAGATAAAGCATGCAAAATATGGAAGTACGGAAAAGTATAAGGCTCATTTTTTCTCTCGTGGCTTCTCCCAGAAGGAAGGTATAGACTATGACGAGATATTTGCAGCTGTTGCCAAATATACCACCATCCGCTCGATCATAGCCCTTGTGGCTTCATAAGGATGGAACCTACATCAGATGGATGTCAAGATCACGTTCGTGCATGGTTCGATCAAAGAAGAGGTCTACGTGGAGAAACCCGAAGGATTTGAGATTTATGATCGAAAATCTCATGTATGCAGGTTGAATAAGTCTCTCTATGGGCTGAAGCAAGCACCCTGAGCATGGTATGAGAGGATCGATAGCTACTTGATGAAGCTAGGATTCACTAGGAATGAAGCCAATCCTAACCTTTACTTTAAGGATGAAGATGACAAGCCTCTCATACTGGTGTTGTATGTGGATGACCTCTTTTTAACAGGTGCAGACCCTCTCATTCACAAATGTAGGAGAGATTTGGCTTCTGAATTTGAAATGAAGGACCTACGACTGATGCAATATTTCCTAGGACTTGAAGTCTGGCAGAAGTCAAGGGAAATTTTCCTATCTCAAGGAAAATATGTGGTGAAGATATTGGAAAGATTCAGTATGGTGGACTACAAGTTTTTCACTACCCCGATGGAGCTTGACTTTAAGAAGTTAAGCAGTAGTGCTGCTAGACCTGTTTTACGAAATTCCACAGAGTATTGTCAACTCGTCGAAGCATTAATGTTCTTAGTGAACTCCCATCTACATATATGCTTCGTAGTCAACACGTTGAGTCAACATATGGTTGAACCTCACCACATACATTGGATTGGTGCCAAGAATCTGTTAAGATATCTTCGACGCACAAATACTTATGGGTTAAGATACACTATTGGAGATGTGAGACTACTTCAATACACTGATGCTGATTGGGCTGGAAATGTGGTGGACCGTAATAGCACTTCCATGTGTTGTTTCTCCTTGGGATCTGCTTCGATATCTTGGATGAGCGGGAAGCAGAAGTCGGTGACTTTGAGCACCACTGAAGCAGAGTATATGCTGCTAGCATGGCCTCCTGTGAGGCAGTCTGGTTGCGAAAGATCTTCAGTGAGCTGTTCAGATTTACATTGGATACCACCATGATCCTATTTGACAACTAGAGTGGGATTAGTTTGTCAGAAAATCTCGTATTTCATGATCGCTCCAAGCATCTCTATGTCAGGTACCACTGTTAGGTTGTGTTATATTATTTCCACAACTAACCTACGTAGTGAATCGGGGGGTTAGAGGGGGGGAAGAACCCCCCCTTCGTTGCGTCGATTGTGCAGTGGGGGGGGGTTTGAGGGGGGCAGTTAGGGTCCAAGGCAGCACCCCGGGAAAAAAAAAAATTGGACCCTATATTTGGTTGG
>APFE031014354.1:0-13916 GCA_000404065.3 Pinus taeda
GGCGAACCTGAACTTGGGTTCTCAACAATCGTTTGTATAGTAGACTGTACCAAGGTCTCAGGAGTACTCCAGATAGGTTGCTGAAGTGCTTGCTGGGTAGGTGTCAATGGATAAACTTTGACATTTGGTTGCACTTGAAAAGGTAATTGTTCTATAAGTTGTCTAATAGGTTGAACAGGTTGATACACAAGCACTTGAGAAGAAACTAGAGTTGATTGTTGATTTAATGAAGGGTTGCAAATTGTGTTCATTCTAGGGTAAGGCATTCAAATGTTGGGTTGATGCATAAAAAGTTAACCAAAACTGGTTTGATGAATTTGAAAATAATTGAGATAATTTATGGCAAAGGGTTTCACCCTAGCTATAGGGTAAGATCAACCTAAAGGTCAACCTCCGGGTGGAGGATATGATGGTTTGCCCCGAGGTGGGTAATAAACACCTATTGGATTAGTTTTGGGATTGCTAACATTACCAGAAATCAAATTAATAAATTGTTCAGATGTGAAACCTTCATTGGTAGAATTAATTATACCAATTGACATGTTTGAAGACAAGTTTTAGGATGAATCTCCTAAATAAGCTCTAGCAAGAGAGTGATATCTAGGCGGTAGGAAACCACCATATAATGTTGACTTTGGAGAAGTAGAAAACATAGATGTGTCTGATGAGGTACTTCCAGAAGGCATCATAGACCAGTTGAAACTTGGTATGTTAGAATAAGGAGGGGTGGAGTATTGTGGAATCCCTTCTTAAAAATTTCAAGGGTGTGAAATACTAAGGGTCACGGTGAAGAGATCTAAACAAAAGCTTTGATAGATCTGTAGGTTCACTGGTAGAACTATTGGTTCTTACTCGTCATTGGAAACGAGCTCTTCAATGCTAATGAGATGAGGAGGGAGGATATCAGTAATAATAAGTTTCAAATCTGGTGAATGTAGAGGATCTCAAATATGCATTGTACCAGGTGTAGAAGTCTCATTTTCATAAATATCTGACTCAGGTTCATCAATCTCTGGTTTAGAAAAGGGATTTGTATCTGAAAGGTCTCCAATATCTAATTCAGTTTGAATGAGTTTAGTAATTTGTAAATCAATTCCTTCTTAGTGTGATGTTAATTTCTGAGTTTGATCAAATTCAGTTTATGTCACTTCAAGGGATAAAATAGTATATGTTATCAGGTGATTAACTTCAATTCCTCTTACATCAGAGTCTATAATAGTAGAAGTTTTAGCTGATGTTGTAGTTCTGGATCCCGATGATTTAGATTTTTTGGCTTTTATCTTTTCTAACTGACTCGGTGTATACTCAAGGGAGTCCTCGAGTATCCTACGTGATTGTCTTGGAAATTTCGCCACAATGAAAAATTTTCAATTGATAAATTACACAATATCTAAATTACACCTAAAGTCTCTAAAAAGTAAAAAAAACAAGAGAGAATGTAACAAATGCTAAAAAGTTAAGAGTTCAAACCATACAAACTAACTCTTCACATAGATCAATAATTACTAGTTGGTGATGAAATCCAACGCTGCATTGATCCAGGTGAAAATATTTATAGAAATGAGTGTTTGGAGCCAGTTACCCTGACAACCTTCTTAATGAAATGCTCTGGTGCAAGTAACTCTCCAATAAACCATGTCAACTAAAGATTACCCTCCAAATAATCTAAGTGAGTCTAGTCAACATCTATTCCAGGTACAACAGGACCTTCCCTCTGTCGTGAACTTAGGTAGAGCCCTAGGATTATAATCACTAAGCTCACCAAATACAATGATTTTACCTGGGGGCATAGTCGCAGATCGAACGTACACGCAAGGGCAAAGTAACAAGCTTAATCCCCTTGAAGGCTCCTCCACATGATCAATTGGAGGTTTACTTTAAAGTGATCCCAAATACCTTTCAGTATCATTGTAATACATCCAAATCACTATATCTAGGCCGATGAAATGGGTATCACCGCTTCACTAGATGCGGCACGATCGTGTGTTGAACTCATGTACAAGAAGAGCTTCCGAGAGAAAAAAGGAAATAATTGGATTTTCTATCCCTAGCTCAAGATTTTATTGTTCATTTGTAGATTTGGAAAGTTTACTTCCTTCCCTATTCCAAAGCCCTACAATTAAGATGTTGTAGGTGGAAAGAGCCAGAAAAAATGTAAAATTCTAGATGAATTTTAATTAACACTGTATTATTAAGTTCTTCTTTACTCAAAAGGTGATGAAGGTGAAACTTTTGATGTTATGAAATGACTCTAAATCTTAATGCACTCAAAAATGCAATAAGAACTTTCAAATTTCATGAAATCCTATTTAGAGAAAAGAAAGTCTTCTTTGATTTTTCAAAATGAAATGCAAAAACTCAACTTTTCCAATTTTTCTAAAGCAACCAATTTCACTTTAATGTATAAAAATGTAGGAAACAAGACAAATTATAGATTTCCCTAAATGTCAAATAAGCCAAAATACTCTTTATATCTTATCACTCAAAACCTTCAAACACACATAAATAAATCAAGAGAATTGGAGAACACACATTTTCCCTATGAATACTTTGATTTAATGATAATAACATTGTAATTATGAGAAATTTCAAAGATGAAAGCAAGACTTTTCTTTATCAAGCAAAAATGATCACAACTCCTTCACAAATAAGCAAAAACTAAGGCTTAACTGGTGTATTTGAAAAAAAAAAATAAGAATATCATAAACAAAAGGACAACCTATCTTGTTTTGATCAATCAACAAATCAACAAGGCAAAAGCAATCAAATGAGTTCAGAAGAGACACAAGACAGTCTAAAAAAAGATAATGACCTTCCAGAAAAATAAACTCAGGTTTGGGTTGAAGCTAAAGCTATATTTTCAAAAATTCTCAAGGCCTCCGCGAGTAAGTAGTGCAAAACAGAGCACATTTTCCCTATTGCTAAGGATAAGGTAGGACATAACTGCACTCTGTCAGCAAACGAAAACAACACAAGGGTAAAAAATTCAAGAAAAAATAAAAATTCAAAGAATTAACAACACAGGTCTGAAAGGTCATTAATTTATAAACACTCAGGTATGGATAGATCAAAAGAATCATAAAGAAAAACTAAGGAAAAATATGAGAACAGAGTGTATCCCTAGTTGTGTTCCCAATTTGTTACACCAAAGAAATCAGTCTTATGGAAAAGAGAGATCTCCGTAGATCCTTGATGGAAACTAGAAACAAGCAAAACAATTGAACTAACCCTTTCCCTAAGTTGAACTTGTTTGAATTATAAGAATTAAAAGCTAATGGATGAACCTCTTACGTATTTCACGAAATTCTCAATGAAAATAACTTGTTGTCATTCGATGCAACTATTCAATGCTTGATAAGGACTGCAAGCATCGACCATAAGAGGATGAAAAGAACATGCAATATAATAATCCAACAACTTAACGTAGTGATAAAGGAAATTAGGAATTGAATTTTCCTTAATAAACATTATAAACAATTATAAAACATTCATTATTTCAATAAGACAAATCAATGGAGAAAGTGTTCATTTGTATTTATCAAATATCAAGAGGATCCTTACAACCTTTGCCTTGATGCGCGAGGTTGCTCCCAAATGCCTTCAATCTCATCCTTAGATGACAATCTTTCCAATATCAAACCAATAGCATAAGTTTGTCTTCCCTGAGTTCTGACCTCTACAACCCCTCTACCCTCTAGTCATTTTATAGGCCAAGAGGAAGAAGTTTCAAATCCAAAAGAGGAGGATGAGACTCCTTCATTGAGGGATTAGGATTCCATGAGAAAAGGGATTAAGAGGCATCAGCTGAGGGTTATAGTTTGAATAGGCATCACTTTGAAGCTTTTAGTTGCAAAATATTCAACCAACTATGTTTCTGGAATGTACTTTTTATTTTTTCTTTCTTGAATTCACTTGCGAAAGTTTATAATGGCAGAGAGAGTGCAACTCTACGCTGTTCTCAAAGTTAATTTTAGCGAATGCATGGGAAACTCTAGAAAAATTAACACATGTGTAACTTAACTAGGTGTGACAACGGGTTTGCCCAAATTTCTCACGTACTTCAAAATATTTTGGGTTGTTTGACTTCTGACCGAGTTGGTTCAAACATGTTCTCGAACAGTAGAAACACCCATAAACTGATTAAGTGTCATGGCGAAAAATTGACATGTAACACAGCCCCAGCCCACATGGCCTCACGTGACTAGCAATTAGATTTAAGGAAAGGGCATGCTCATTCGGTACCACACCCCGCATTTTGTGTTGTCCAATGTGACCTGTGGTAGTTAGTTGGGGGCTCGGCTAGTTAGCCCCAACCCCTGGCTAGGAACCTTCAAGCCTGACAGTTTTTATTAATATCTAGACAGTTTTTATTAATATCTAGACAATTTTTAATTCGTAACTAGTAAATACAATAACGACCATTATTGCCAGACTTTTACTGAGTGTCAGTTTCCAGGCATTCCAAAGGATATTAAACTTGATGTTCAATGTTATAATTACCAATATTTAGCATTCTATACTAAATAATAGTACCAGAGAAATATGTGGTTGTAAACATTTTCTAATATTTTCTATGCCTTATATAATTTTAACCTAAAAATGAGATAAGAGGATAAGAATAAGATACATAGTCTATTCATGGCCAGGTTCTACAAGTGAAATCTTCTACGCGGTAGGCCAGGATTGCAACGGTCAAAAATTCCCAGGTTACAGGGTATGATACCTCCTCCGGAACCATAATTGCTAAAGCTATTGCACAACCTGGCCATGGTCATAACCACGACTATAACCTTAACAATAATAGCCTAAAATCATAGAATCTAATTAGGCTAAAATCATATAACCTTAACCTCCTCATGAACAACCTATAGCTACCACTAAAAATAAGAAAGATATATATTCCTGGGAATAACCCAATCCAATGTACCATATCGCTATCGCATAAAGACGTTGACCTTGTCCATTTTCATAGGTGCTCCTCCTTAGGCGAGAGAACGGAGATGAGAAGTGATCCATATCAACCTGAGCACGGAATATATTCATTACCTACCTGACATTACCAGCAGACCATACCCCACCAGACATTGAGTTGTTATCCATTATGGATATATGGGAATCCATAGTTTGTTGAAAGGTTGAAAAGTAGCAAAGCGAAGCATAGTGGGTATTCCAGGCTGATTTTCTTCCTCCTGTTACCCGTAACTCACTCACATATATAATGATAGCCATGACAGGTCACTGCTAACTCCATAAAAATAACTCTTTTCTCAGCCATAAAAATACTGAGCTATAAAAATAGGGAATAAAGAGGAAAAATAAAAGCACAAAAATACATGTGAAAAAACAAAATATTTATAATCTTTTTTTGTAAGTCAGAAGTTTATATTATATAACAAAGTATAGTAAAAAAAATCCGTCGTAGCAGATCGAAAGTAGGGTTGAACAATGAGCCATAACCAATCACCCGCTGAGAGAGTTCAGAAAAAGAAACTGCAAAAACCACAGCTCGCAGGTGGCTCGAGCTAAGCTTGTTCCTATAAACCGAGACTACCGAGACATTACATTTCATGACATTAACATAGACAGACTTAGGCCGAAACATAGATAAAGCCAGAGTAAACAACAAAAGGGACTGCCCTAGATAAACTTGCCCATTTGACTGATGGTGTCGAGACCCATCTGCCCCATGTGACTGTCCATCCTTGCTTGTTCGTTCTCCTGCACCTTAGTTGTGGCCGGCTGTGGAGTGCCCAGAGCTGGGTTGACACTATCTCTCAGAAGCCTAATGAGCAAAGTCAGCTTCTTGTTCACTGTTTGAATGGCTTCATGCACAGTGGTGATTCGGCCATCAAGCGAGTTGTTGTAGTCAATTACTTTTGCCATCTGAGCCTCCGTGAGGTTCACTTCAGTCACGATGTGTTGCTTCTCCTTCTCGATCGATTCCAGAGCTTTGGCGATGAGCATCTTGGTTCGCCAACTCTCTGCCTTTTTTCTAACAAACTGAGTAGCCCTTTTCGAGGGGGTTCACGGATCCTTCAACCAATCCACCTCCTGTGTAATCTCCTCCTCTGTGCGCCCTTCTTCCGCCTGCTTAACCTTAGCCTCCAATTCAGCAACCTTGCGCTTGTTCTTAGTTGCTGCATGGGTCTCATAGCCTCTCTTCGCCTCTAGGAGGTCCTGATTTGCAGCAGCACAGCGACATCCTCCCACGTCCATATTTGTCTCTCTATGCTCCTCCCTCCTAATGCAATTACCGTTCATGGATGCGTGCTCGACACTAATATGAGAAGCTGTGGAGAAAACAGGGAAAATACCCTCTGCTTTATAGTGTTTTCGTTTGTGAACCCTCCTGAGTTTAGCCTTAATCCCGCTGTAGGTGGGAGTACTATTGCAATAAATTTGATTGAGGTTCAAACAAGCAAGGTCGTTGTAGGTCGAATTAGATTGACAGTGGCTGCTCATAATCCATTTAGCATTATGCCAGGTGTTTTGTACGTTTGATCGGTTGCTATGGTTGATAGTTGTATCTGACATATCCTGTTTGCCTGCATATCGGTTCTTCATACATTGTGCCTCGATCCACCCCGCCTCTTTTGTAATCAACATAAATGTTATTGATGTCTTTCTATACGGATCCCTTCCAAGTGTCTTGATTTTGATATTGTTGATGCTATAAGTTCTGTGGCTCGATCTGTAATGATCAATCGTCTCGCTGGCCTGCCGCCGCCAGGAGATACACCTCCCGAGAAGTCCTGTCATTCTGTTGCTTTGGTGATTATTACTGCTTTTACCGGTTTCATCAAAATTCCGGTACCGTAACCTGAAGCCGTCACCAGCTAGGTTGGATCGGCTTGGTTTGAATCCTTCTCTGCCAGTTGTGCACATGTCACCTTGAGGATTGGGCAGTCTACCTCCTGCCAATAGCTTTTCGTGATTATGTTCGGGTTGTCAGCACGGTGGTTTGCCAAAAAGTCTGCCAACCCATTCGCCTTTCTTCTTACTGATTGGAAAACTATGCCTCTCATTTCTACTATCATCTCCGCTATACTTTCAGTTGCCTTAGCCAACCTCCAATGTTTGGTGGCCTTACTGGCTTTTGTGCCTACTTGAAGGCGTTTAGCCGCCGAGATGGCCAAGGAAGAATCCCCCTCCACTATGACATTTCCTCATCTAATGGTTCTTAGAATCTTTAATCCTTTCTCAAGCGCAGCAAACTCTGCTTCATTGTTTGTGCATTCTCCCAGCGCCCTGCAATAAATATGGATTATGTCTCCATCTTAATTCCGAATGGCGCCTCCGATACCTGCTATGCCTGGGTTGCCCCTCGAAGCCCCTTCAAAATTCAATTTTAGGCCGCCCTCTGGTGGGCGTTGCCATCTGTGAATTTGCGATGAGGGTTGTGCTCTATTTCCCCACGTTGGTTGATTGCTGGAGGCCTCCAATTGAAACCTCTTTAATATGCGTAAGTCTTGATCCATGGGTTTTTCATTCGAATCTGCTTTGCATTTTGCCTGTATTAGCTGTCTGATGTTAATTGTTATAGAATCTTTTGCAAATTCTATGTTTCTGACTTCCTCCGTGAATATTCTTCGATTTCTCTCTTTCCATATTGTCCAAGCTATAAAGCCTGGGCTGCATTTCCATATACTATCCACTCTTCGAATTCTAGAAAAGTTTCTCCTCCAGTTGATGATGGTCTCCTGAATGGAGTCACTGTTCCGATCAGACGCTTCCAGAATTTCTTCCATCCAGTGCCAAAGCTGGGACGCCCAATCACAGGAATTAAAAAGACGATTCATTGTTTCCGCCTCCTTCAGGCACATAGGACATCTAGAAGGTCCCCTGAACCCTTTTTTCAATAAGTTTTCCCATGTTAGAGTTTTCTTCTGCATAAGAAGCCATAGAAAAGTTCTAATTTTCGGCCATTGAAGACTGTCCCAAACTTTATCGGTCCAGGGCATAGTATCAGGCTGTTCTTCCCTCTCTATAATGCTCCTTGCTTCTTTTAGGGAGAAATCACCGTTGCCTTTTGGTCCCCATCTAAGCTTATCATTTTCAGCAGCCATTCGAATTTTTCTTTTGAGGATTTGTTGATTTAAAGCTTGAATGGTATCCTGAATGTCTTCGTTGTGGGTAGAGTTGAATATAGTCCATTCCCTCCACTCCGGATCTTCACTGGTTGGGTTCCAGTATTGGTTGACTCTGAATTTGCCCTCATTTTGAGTGTGTTTCTTCAATGGTTGGAGTTGAGGGGTATCCAGTTTCGGGGACTGCTGCCAGGCATCCTCCGAGAAGAGTGCTTGAGTTCCATTTCTTATCTCCCAGAAGCTATAGTCCTGGACAATACTTCTATTGGCTTGGGCATGATTCCATATTGGTGATCCGTTGGGGGTGTCCTGCATTCTTATTAGTTCTAGATTGGAGCTATTTGGCATGTACTTTTCCTTCCACAGAATGGCCCAAGGTAGGCTCGTGTCCGAGATCCACTTCCACCATATTTTGGCTCCACAGATTTTGTTAACCACTGAGGGATCAACCAAGTTCAGACCCCCCCTATCCTTAGGTTTACACAGTTTCTGCCAGGCAACCAGCGACCATTTCTTCTTTTCACTGTTTCCACTCCATAAGAAGGAGCGCTGGATGCTTCTCATTTGATCTAGGATTCCTTTCGGAGCAGGCAAAATTGAAAGCATATACTGAGGGATAGCCTGCAAGGCCGCTTTTGTTAGAATTAATCTACCTGCAAAATTCAGAGCCCTGTTAGTCCAATGTCTGCATTTTCTCTCCATATTGGCTAGGACTTTCTCCCAGTGAACCTTTTGCCACAGTTTGAGAGTCAGGGGGGTGCCAAGATATCTTGAAGGTAAGGAGCCAATTTTAAACCCCAGTAGCCTAGATAGATGAGATTGGATAGCCTGATGCGTGTTGAAGAAGAATATGGTGGATTTGGAAAAATTTATCTCCATTCCCGAAGCTTTGCTAAAAAGATTAAGAATGTCTCTATAAGCCAAAGCTTCTTTTATTGTAGGGGTACCATGTAACATGGTATCATCCACAAACTATTGATGAGTAGTGGTTGGACTGGATCTGATAGGTTGCAGACCTCTAATTTGACCTTCTCCTTTTTTCTTTGCAATTAATCTGCTTAGGCCCTCCATTAGAATGACAAACAAGAAAGGGGATAGAGGGTCCCCCTGTCTGATGCCTCTGGAAGGGCTGAAGGGAACAGAGGGGGCTCCATTCAGAAGGATAGAGTATCTAGGAGATTTAATGAGGGCTAAAACCCATTTGATCCATTGTTTACTGAAACCAAAAGCCTCTAAAACTGCTTCCAGGTAAGACCAACTTACCTTGTCATAAGCTTTGGAAAGATCTAACTGCATGAGCATTCCTGCTTCTTTCCGCGAATGGAGTGAATCATCTCCTGGGCAAGAAAAATATTGTCTAGAATCTGCCTTCCTTCCACGTAGCCAAACTGTTCTTGCTAGATGATGCCAGGAAGGATCACCTTCAGCCTGTTGGCTATGACTTTTGATATGATCTTGTAGATGACATTGCAGAGGGCTATGGGTCTAAACTTTTCTGGTGTATTAGCTTCCTCCACTTTGGGTACAAGAGAAATGAAGGTTGAGTTTAGAGATTTTAGGATCATTTTGGATCGTCTTGAGTCCTCCACGATCTCCCATATGTCTTGCTTTACAATGTTCCAGCAGGCTTTATAGAAGTTAATGGTGAACCCATCCGGACCAGGAGCTTTGTCGCTGGGCATACTTCTAACTACCTCCTCGACCTCTTCCATAGTGATTGTTCTTCTTATGGCCCAGTTCTGCTCCTCTGTGATCGATTTGGGTATGGCATTAGTTATTTCTTTGATGGTTGCCTCTCTGTTGATCTCTGGTTCTTGCGCTATGAGGCTAAAGTGATCCGTTAGTGAGGCTGATATCTCATTGTGATTCCTAAGGAGTTCACCCTCACTATTTTTTAGTTCTAGGATTTTATTGGCACTTCTGTAGTCCATGGCTGATCTGTGGAAAAATTTGGTATTTTCCTCCCCTTCCTTCAACCAAAGGACTCTTGATTTCTGCTTCCATAAAGATTCTTCCTGCTTACATCTATTGTGCCATTGTTGAGTAAGGTATTTTTCTTGTTCATAGGTTTCCTCATTTCTGCACCCTGCCACCCCATCCTTGTGAATTTGTTCGAGCTTGTCTTCGATGATAGCTTTCTCCTGAAATATATTTCCAAAAACTATTTTGTTCCAGTCCTTTAATCTCATTTTGATGTTTTTTAGTTTCTTTTGCAGATTGAACATTTTGGACCCTTCTTCAGCTAAAGGATCTGACCACCATTTTTCCACCATAGTAAGGAAGTTAGGGTGTTCTATCCAGAACTTTTTTAACCTGAAGGGTTTGTTCCTGGGGGTACCCTGAAGCTCAACAGCTAGAGAGATCGGCCAGTGGTCCGACCCTCCACTTGGGAGGATGTTCGACTCAACTACTGTTCCATCTAATATTAAGCTCTCCGAGACTAAGAAACAATCCAATCTGGAGGATATTAACCTTTCGCCCCCCCTTTGGTTGTTCCAAGTAAACTTACCATTTTAAGGGTAAACATATGCCAATCTTGCATTATCAATGAAACTTATGAAGACCTCCCCATCCCTGTTTAGTTTCCTGAGGCCTCCTTTTTTCTCCACGAGGGAGGTGATCATGTTGAAATCTCCCCCCAAAATGAACTTAGCATCAGGGTGCCTTTCTATAAAATTGGTTAAAGATGCTAGGAAACTTGTCTTGTCTTCTAATTTATGAGGACTATAGACATTGATGCATAGGAAAGATGTAGAATTACCTGTAGGTTGCACTACCAGTGCTAAGTAGTTCTTGCTTGCTTCAGCTGTGAGGATCTGGTATCTCCTTGTGTCCCAGATGGTTGCTAAGCCTCCTTCTCGCCCTTTGCTTTCGATCTTTAAGACTTCAAAATTTCTTCCTAACTTAATTCGTAGCTTTTCTATGAGAGCTCTGTTGCATTTGGTCTCTTGCAGAAACAACATATCCGGGTTGTTTTTTTGCATCTGCCTCTTCAACAGCCTTTGTTTGACTTGGTCGTTTATCCCTCTTGCGTTCCAAGATACAATCTTCATATTTAAACAATTTTTGGGAAGGACGGATAATCACTTAGCTACTTTATCTTACCTGCGTTGATCAACATCTCCCCAAGCTCCTGCAAGTGTTCTCCGCTTGACTTGCGGCCTCTACGGCGTTTGTGCCTCGAGCCAGAGGTTTTTCCCAGTATTGCTTTGTAGTGTGGAATGCTTCCTTTGATTATGCCTAACTTGTTCTTCTGTTTCTCTATTACTGCCTTCTGCCATGCTATGAAGAGGTCATTGACCTTCCTGATTTCTTCCTCCGGTACTGCTTCAATCCCTTTGGCTCTCCATATTTCTACGAGCGTCGTGAGGTCCATGCCTTCCATGGCTAAGGTATCTTCAAGCTCCAAATCCTCACTCCCTGCTTCACTAGTTAACATCTTTGTTTCTTCGTCCGTTTCTGTTGTTCTATCTTGCATGTGGATTTCACCATTGAAAGCTCCTTCCTCAGTACCTTCCCCTGTAAGTTTTTCCTGTCCTTCTTGCCCTGCCTCCCCATTAGGTGTGTTCTTCTTTTCCTCTGAATCGGTCTCCAGGTCTAGGATCTCAAAGGGGTGACTGAAGTAGTTTTTTCCTGTGTTTCGTTTAGTATTCCTTCTTCTATTGGCACGCTGCCTGTTCTTTGGTTTGGTAAAGTTGTTCTTGTCTTTGTTGTTCTGTGTTTTGTCTTCTTCCGCCTCCTTTCTGTTTAATGGACAGTCCCTTACCAGATGTCCATGCTCATGGCATTTCCGACATCTGAAAGGTATTTTCTCATAGTCTAAAGCTTGAAAGTATTCCTCACCCCTGTACTCCAACGACAAACCTTCATGTACTGCTCCTAACACATCCAGCTCCACACAGATTCTAGCATAGGTGGTATATATTTTCTGCATGGTTGCCTCCGATGCTTTGACAAACGTTCCTAGCTTATCCCCTATTTGCTTTAAGGCATTCAATCCCCAATAATCTATCGGGAGAGAGAAGAGTCTGATCCAAACCGGAACTTGAGTGAAGGATTCCTTTTCTGGGACGAAGTTCGGCTTCCAAGGTCTCATATATAAGCCTGTTGCTGCAAGGAAATAAGGGCCACCTTCGAACACTCTGTCTTTATCTTCTAGACTTGTAAAGACTACTGTGAAGAATCCTTTGGCCCCCAGATGTAACTGCACATCTCCTTTCGGCTTCCATTGCTGTCTTATCCATTGGCACAGAGTCCTCTCAGATGGCCAGATTCCCATAAATTTACAAATGATGGCATATTCATCCATGTGCTCCCTATAGGTCTGGATTTCAGGGTCAGTGATTGTCACTCGTAGGCTGTCTTTTTTCTTTGGCTTACATGCACTGCTGTTCACCGGGGTTCTGTTGGGGTTCGCGCTAGACTCCCCCTCCTTCTTCGGTTGGACCTTGCTTTTGTTTTTTGGCTCTTTGTCTTCTTTCGGTCCTTCGTCCTCATTTTCTAAGGGCTGAGACTTTGCATCTGTTTTGTCTTGAGTTCCTGCACGGTTCTGCTTCTCTGTATTCCTGTCTTCTGTGGTATTTTCTGTCTTGTCAAACATCATTGGTGTCTTATCCTTTTTTTTTCCTGCTGTTCTGCATCGTGCTGTTCAATCCCTCTATTCTGACTCCTTCTTTCATGTTCAGTTGCTGTTTCTGTAGGATAACCTGCTTAAACGATGGGGTCCCACTGGATCCCTCTGCTCCCATCCAGTCCGACAGCAGTTCCCCCTTTCGAAACAATGTTGCCAGTTTGAGTTTGTGGTGTTCCGGACCTGTCACAAACGCTGATACGCAGAAACCCTGGCTGCGCAGCCCGCCCACCATCGCCACTCCAAAAACTCTGAGGCATACGATCAACAAAATATTTATAATCATATCACTAACTCATCTTGAATTTAAAATATCTAAAAATATATCAAAAGAAGACTAAGTTCAAGTCATCTTGAAATTTAAAATATTTACAAGCATATCAAATGAAGACTAAGTTAATCATTAAAATGATATTTAGCATCTAATGTGTTTTATGGAATAGAGAGATTTATATATGAAACATCAAGTTTAACTACAATGGATAGTATTCTCTCTTCAAAATAAATTACAATGTTTTCAATTTGTTAGCTTTAGTGGAAGTCTATGAATAGTAAGAGTGTTAAACCAATAATATATATAAGATAAAAATAGAATATGAATCTTAGGAAAGTAGGGAGCATAATAATAAAATACGACCATTAGGAAAGTAGAAAGGATAGTTATAAAATATGATCATTAAGATAGAGATAAAATGAGTTGTCTTTAGTGAGACTTTTGGGAAGCTTTTTCGATGGGTTTTCTGGTCTTATTTCTCTAAACTCCGATAGAAATTTATTGAAATGACAAGCTTGATAGGTAATCAGTGCACAATTGAACTGTGTCGTAAGGTTTTTCGGGGTGTTGAATCCATATATACAGTAAAAAGACCTTTTTAAATAAAATAAATGAAGATTTCACCTCAAATTTTTCCAGCAAATTCCAATACCTAAAAGTCCAAAAAGTCTCACTAAAGACAACTCCAAAATATGGCCGTTAGGAAAATAGAGAGAATGTGAACGTTGTTGATTTGATATCCATCACTAATTAATAATTTGTTAATTATAAAATGGAACATAATAGAGGTTATGGTTAAAACAGAATAAATAGAATATATTAATTAAAATAATTAGAATAATATAATAAATGGGAAGAAGCGCCAAAATAATAAAATAATAAAATAATGAACTTGGTCAAATTTATTTTAATACTAAAGTGGAAA
>APFE031014358.1:0-25824 GCA_000404065.3 Pinus taeda
GCTGCGGAAACGCAGCACCTTGAACCAAAATTCTAAACCAAACACAGTCATTAGCATAATTAGAAAACCTTGTAAAAAGCCCTAAAATACAACGATTTGAGAAAATTGATGGAGGGAATGAGTTGAAAAATAGGGAAATGAATAGGAAAAAGAGGCTGGGAGGATGTGTAAAGAAGTGTAGGTTTGAGGCTCAACTCATGGCTGTTAACTGTGTCTGTAGCTTGACTTCTATTTCTTCTCTACATTTCTCTAAAGACTCTATATACTCATAGAGGCTCTGTAGAGTAACTGTGCTAGGTATACCTTTGGTAATCTTTGGTAATTGTGGTGAATTATTCATACTTGAAAATATATGAGTAGATATGTATTAGGAAAATATAAGGAATGTGTGTACCTGATATCAGCAAGCTGAACTGCAAACGCACGTGTCCCAGATTATTTTTCTATTACCGCAAAGAGATCGTGAATTATTACTGTAGATAGATAGTAAATTATGACCGCAGAGATCGTAAATTATTACTGTAGAGAGATCATAAATTATTATCGCAGAGAGATCGTAAATACATCACCCTAAATTATTAACGCAGAGAGATGGTATAAACACCCTCATGAGATGTCAATCTTTTAAGTTATGTTATTAATTAATTAATTAATGTTAATGTGTTAATTTTAATTTGTAATGTTAATGTTTTAATTAATTAATATTAATGTTAATTATTGTTTTTATGTTTTTATTAATTAATTAATAAATATTATATTAACTGAGGATTGCTTTGATTGAATAAGGTTGATTATTGTCAAATACAGTAAATATAAGATTAACCAAGTCTGAATGTGGTCATATTTGGCTATGTTTGACTAATGTAATTACCTATTATAATTATGTATTAAGTAAATTTTCTTAATTATGTATTAATGCTTTAATTACTATATCAATATATTAATCATAATAAATTGATAAATTAATATTACTATTAATTTATTTCTTTAAATGTATTTAATTATATTATTAGAGCATTTTTAAAATATTTTGATTAACATATTGCAATACTTAACTTAATGTTTTACTTAACAAACATTTGAGTACAGTTCAACCTCAAATTATTTTATTAATTTATTGTGGTGAATAGGTTTGATATATTTGAAGTATGGTACTTAATAAATAACAATTTTATGTATTTTGAATTCATTATATGTCAATGTATAATGTTATTAAATGATTAAATTAAATTATTATTGATTAATTTTAATATATTATTTTAACGCATTTTTAAATCAATGTTTATGATATTAAACATTTTTATATAAAAAATTTTAATGTTCTACTTAATTAATGTTTTAATGTATATTAATTGAGGAATGCTTTAAGTGACTAAGATTAACTATTTTTAAACATAGGTTGACCAAATCTCAATTTAGTTATATTTGGCTATGTTTGACTAATGTGGTTGACTATAATAATTATATATTAAATCATTTTTTAATTATATATCAATACGTTAGTTAATATACCAATATATTGTCACATGGGGTAGCTCAAGCGGCAAGGGCCGTGGAAATGAAATCTCACCGAACCGGAAGTCTTGGGTTCAAATCTTGGGCTGCCCTTCCCCCGTTGAGGGGTACTTCATGGACATGTAAATCGGAGAGTCTCGCCCCAGCCTACAAAAAAAAAATAATAATATGATTTTTTTTTTTTAATAATTGTGCAATTTTGTCTTTCTTGGGGTTTTATTGTAAGTCTGGTTTATTGTGGCATATAATACTTTTGAGGAAGCAGTGTTAGGTATTCCCTGCATCATCCAATATTGTATGGCCCTAGTTGGAAGCCTTTTTGAGTCATTCCCTATATGGAATAAGTCATCAATCTAAGTTATACTTGGTGTGGCGAATCCCATGTCGGCCAGATTCCATTCGCTTTCTTCACTTTTTGATCCAAGTTGTCAATCATCTTTATCTCACCTCAATGTCTCACTAGTAGGCATAGGTTTGGCGAGGGGAAACTTACTATCAAGATCGAGCCTAAAGGGAGCACACACACATGCATTATCATTTGGAGGTTTTTATTAGACAATATTGGGACATGATGCCAAGCTCTATCAAATAAGATATTGTGTGCACTAAGGAAGAAGCTTCCATGCATAGAACTCATCTCCTCAAATATAAAGGTATTGGTATAATAGGTGATTGAATCCCAGACACAAGACATGCTAGGGGTCGTTTCAACCAATACATGCAATCTAATGACCTTTATTGGCAGTTGAAATTCTTATTGGGACGCATGTTAATGGATCAACAGTAACACCCATAGGGTGTTCTTTCTTTAGAGCACCTTCATCACCATTTGAGGGACTTGGACCACAAATTTGACTTAATAGAGCAGCACCTTAGCATACCCCCTATGGCAGGAACAACTCCTTAAGGCTCAAAGGAACGTGTACAAATTGTACTCTCAGATTCAGATCTCTTACCGTAGTTATCTCATGTTGATGTTCTAAGTGTCTTATAATATAAATACTTCTAGGTAGAGTATCTTAAACCAAAATTACATTAATATTTGAATTTTATAATCTCTTGTAATCTAATTTCTATGTACCTTGTGCGTGCAAGGATTGTCATTGTTTTCGAGGACATTTATGTTAGTGTAACTTTATTCTTAAATTTAACATCATGCTACATTATTTAGAAGGTATATAGTGATCTGGAATTTATCCAGGACAGAGAATTAAAGGAATTACAGACTCATGTGCATGGATGTGCCTATGTTACTTTATGCAATGGATCAATAAGATTTCAAAATACATAGACACTGAGGGAATCAGAGAAAACATAACAGTCAAACATGTGAATAAGACAAGTTTAATAAGGAGTTACCCAATGCTCCTGGGCTACGTTTCCTGGTCTAGCCTTTCAGTGGTGGCCTCTCTATTATGTTTTCAAGCAGAGTTTTTACAACAATGAGCTCGATTCAAGACTGACTAAACAGAAAGACGTCAGTAGGAATGGAGTGCACAGACTCTCCTTACTGAAACTCAACCTCTGAGGGTCATAGTAGTATGACAGGCCTATGCCGAGGAGTTTGCTTGAACCTCTCAAGCCTTCAATGGAGTATACAAACTCTCTAACTCTCTCTGGCTCTGTCTGGCTTGATGATGCCTTCAGGTAAGTTCGGCTTCTACTCTTTGTTCTCTGTTATTGACTTTCTGTGTCTCTGTGTGTTGCCCGCTTCTGCTTCTGTCAGTTCATGGCTTTAAAGTCAGTCTGTTCTTCTGACTGCTCATTTCTGCTTCCCGACCCTCTAGTTTCCTAACCTCTGTTTATTCGAATTCCTCTACTCTGTGTCATCATCACTGGCAAATGCCTTGCAGGGAGGTGGCCACTTGCTTACTAACGAACTGAGTGTCAAATTCCCTAAATCATATTCAAATGGCCATTAAATTTGTTTGCTTCAAGATCGCTCATGAACACAAATCGTTTGCCAACTCATCATCCACGTCGGACTTCAAATCCCCTGTCATCTTACTTTTTGACCTATCAAATCCGGTCAGTCATCGGGACGTATCTCCACCGCGATTTAGACCCCCCAGATCCTATGGTTGTCCTTCATATCGGGTGGATAAGTCACACGGCATTTACCCATTTGATGCAGGTGATTTTCTCTCTCATCCGTCAGACACATGTCGCTCGATGTGTGGCATCGGGTGAGACTCAGTCAAAACTGCTTACTGCCTCGAAGCCTTCTGATATCCTGTTGGTTTAGGGAATCCCGCGCTTTTCCAAATTTTATAGCAATTTCAGGTCCGGGCACTTCAGGGCTTTCCTTCACTGAGGGGGATGCCCTACGATACATGATTAGCATTAATCACGTATCAAAATCCACCTCTATTTCCCGAATTTTCCTCTGGTTTCACCAGTTTTGTGCCATTGCGCTTTACCATAAGCCAACAGTCTGCACGCTCGACCAAGGGTCCTCATTGCTCCTCTTTGGCCACAACTGCAATTGTTATGAGGATTCCTTCTAATAGCTTCGACCGTTTCCAGGACTTGAATCTTTTAGCATAATTTGAATCAGTCATGAAAACTTAGAGAGTTTTTAGGATCCAATTTGGATCATATAGAAACACAAATTTCAATTTTATTTCATTTTCCATATATTTTGCTTCATTATTTCCTTCTACATTCCCCCCACTCCTCTTATTGACGTTCCTTTGCACCTATTGGTGCAATTGCTAGTCATATTTATGTCAAAGTATGAAACCATTCAAGACATGGATTACTGAGCTTCATTAGTGTTTTAAGCTTATGAGTTTTGGATTGATGGTGAATAGGTGTATTGTTAAGCCACTAATTGCGATAGATCATTGGTTCAAATTCCTTGGTCTTACTTATATTATTTGATAGTCTTCAAATTTTTCATTATAAATTACCACACGCACACAAACACACACAAACATATTAATCATACACTTTAATAGTAATATGGATATGTCAGTTGTAGTTATTATGTTTTATACTTTATTATTAAAACATGGTTTATTAGTTTCAATATTACTATTAAAGTATGCAACTACTAGCTTTTCGATTTGATTTGATTATAACTATTCAAATAGACATATATATAGTTATTAATTTGGTTTCTTTTTTAATTTCATTCACAAACAATAGATATTAGTGGCTTCTATGTCTTTGGAAACAATCCCATATAGTTCTGCCCAAAGGGATCACTTTAAATCTCACTAGCTTATTTGACTTGCCTAACACCAAGAGCATTTAGGAGAATTGACCTTGTGACCTCCCACTAGCGAGGTTCTTATATGATGAGACTCGACCACTTGGGCTAACCCTTAGGGCTATAGTTATTAGTTTTTAGTGTTATTACTAACATACCCATATAAATTAAATAGGTGATAAAATTCAATAAACATTAATCCTTGATAAACATCAAAATACATCATGATACATCTTACATTGCTGAAATTAAAAAAAATAACTTTAAAATTATAAATTTATTTTAAATTATCATTATTATTGCCCCCAATGGGGTATTTGGGGGTCGGGTGGGGAGGGCGTAGGGGTGAGGTGAGAGAGCGGGAATTTTCCGTCATCCCACCTAGAAGAGCGGCTAGGGGATGTGGCAGAAGGGCCCCATCAACCATGTTTATCATACTCTGGTTTCGAGGCCTCACCACATGATAAGTACTCTCAACACATTACATCCATGTAGGATTCATGTTATCTCCTTGAATGCCTATTGTTTATCTTGACTTCCCTCCAAGCCTCCACTCATAAAATGTTCTACTCTACTCTAATTCATATTACATCTTCTCTTCTCATGCTTCAATTCACATTTTGTGTTGATGGCTACCAAAGCCTTTCGCATGAATTGCACGCTTTCTCTCTTGTAGATCAAAATTGGGTCTTTGGTCGTCTCACCCCTTCAAGCCTTAGCTAGGACCTATTTTTCCACCCTTGGCAATCATTCACCTCTCTAAAACAAAAAAAAAAATCCTCCGACATAGACTAGAGTCACGATAGAAATTTACAATTGACTTCATGGAGAATAGGATCCACCCAACTATTTCATTTCCACTACAAGTTCATGGTGCATAATACTACCTCTTAATTCAATTCCTCCCACATGCAAGAGAGCGCTCATCTATATTTCAAATTCCTTTAAAAAAATATCTCTCAATAGGTCCTGGATTGAATAACACTGCATGACTGGTCTATGTTTCCACATTTGAATTTTTTATTGGCATTTCCTTACACAACACTCTTGAATGGTGCTTTACTCACAATACTTAGATTGTTTCAGAGCCTATGTGTTCTCTCTTTGGTATATTCTCCTAAGTTGTCATCATTCCTTTGTTAGTCTTTTCAACTCTCCTAGTGCCCCTCTCCTCGCTACCTCTTAAGTTGGCTCATCCTTTCTGTGGGTTCCTTGTTGTACTCTTCCTTACTAGATCTTGGTCCCCTTTCTCACTCGTCCTCCTCAGTCAAAATCTTCTACATGTGGGGATTCACGTTATGCCTATTGTTTGTACTCCTCCCCCTCTTACCACCTTCTATTTTATCCTTATTGGGCCCTCCACCATTCCTCGTCAATGTGTAGATGTTTGTAAAGGAGCATCCTACCATCAAGAACAAACCTCTCAAGGGAACTCGCATATACACCACCACCTAGAGGAAACTGCTACCCAGTTTTGAGAGTTTACTTTGGGCACCATCGAGGATGATCTCACTTGCATGGAGATATAAGGAGCTTCTCAAAAGCATAAAATTTTAGACATAAAGGTTCTTGTAGAGCTGGCAGAATGGGTGTTGGATTTCGGGCACCTGAATTTTCTCCTTAAACAAATCCTAAAGGATCAGTTTGAGCATTAAGTAGACCTCATATACTCTATGGAGTATTTGCATTGTCATATGAAGGACCTAGACCAATGATTGGACCATATAGAGAAGCACTTTAGTATCCCACCCCTGGTCAATAGAACCTCTAGCAACAACAAGGACCCCATCCAACTCACATCTATGAATTCTTATCCCTCTACTTAGGTTAATGTTATGCATAGTCTTCTATTGTTTTTCGGTATTACTATCTACTCTCATGGTTAACTTGGCTTGCATTTTAGTTTATTTATAAAAAAAATAGTTTTTTGACGACTATGTTATACTATGTCTCTCTACGAAGAGAATGTTTTGTTATTATTTGGTCTTTTTAGTGAAGGACTGACCTAAATCATCCAGCATATCCATATATACTCTTGTTTTCTAGATTATAATATTTATCTATAAAAAATGAAAAATTATAATGATTACCGTTGATGTTTTTGTTATTATTATTAATATTATTTTAAAAATTAATTGATATATAAATTAAATTATATATACATTTAAATTAGTTTTCATGATATTTTTATTTTTATTTTTTATTTGTTAGAAAATTATATATTACAGAGAAATGGAACACATAAAATATTGCAGAAATATAAACACAGAAAACACATAAAACAAGAGAGACACAGATATATGTGGTTCACCCAGTTTGGGTTATGTCCACAGAGAAACAACAAGTCCTTCTTTTTATATTATACAACAAACTAAAGAGATACAACCTACAACAGATCCGCTGTAGCTCCCTCTTCGCTTTCAATCTCCTCTCTCTTCTGCACTCAAAGACGCAATACAATTCCCTGATATATAATGAGGGGTTGCCTTATAGCGAAAAAAACCCTTAAACATAACTTCTACTGTCAGATCATCTGCCTAATGAACGGCCCAGATTGACTAGAAATTACTATACTTTTACAAGGCAATTTTAAGTCTATTCTTAGCTTCGGAGGCACTGTCCTTGAAACACCCCACTAGGGGGGGCTCCCAAAAGGTCATAGCTGCCCCCCCGGACCCTCCCTGTAGCGAATATTTTATGGGCAGCGTTGCTGCTCCATTTCGAACTGGAGTCCAATACGGCGATACCTTTGAATACAGAAGATAATCAGGGTCCACACCCAACAATCTCCCACTTGGAGACTAATTATAGCAACTCCACCGGTGCTTCATTTGCTAGACAATAACTCCACTTTGGACTTGGTTGGTTCTCATCTTCTTCATCATACTTGAAGACTAATTGAAACTGAGCAGATTCTTAGTTTCTCCCTGGTTACAACTTTTGTTAACATATTTGCAGGATTCTAGCTAGTGTGTACCTTTTCCAGCTTCAACTGTCCATCTCCCAATGCTGACCGTATGAAATGATACTTGAGTTGTATATGCTTAGTCTTGGAATGAAATGCAGAGTTATTTTCAAGATGTATGGCACTCTAGTTGTCACTGTATAATCGTCTGAACTCCTGCTTCTTACCCAATTCATCCAAAAAACTTTGTAACCAAATCATTTCTTTACTAGCCTCTGTAGCAGCAAAATACTCTACTATTGCTGTTGAGGGTGCAACAATACTTTGGAGTTTTGAGACCCAACTAACAGTTGTTCCACCTACAGTAAACACATAGCCTGTTGTGCTCCTCCTATTATCTTTATCACTCGCCATATCTGCATCAACATATCCCTATAGAGCAATGTTTGAATTGCCAAAGCATAATGCTTGATTTGTGGTACCTCTCAAATACCTGAGAATCCACTTCACCGCCATCCAATGTTCTTTTCCTGGATTGTTCATGTACCTGCTTACAACTCCCACTACATGTGTAACATCAGGCCTTGTGCAGACCATTGCATACATTAAGCTTCCAACTGCTGATGCATATGGAACTTTAGACATATGAGTCATTTCTTCCTGAGTCTTGGGACACGCCTCCTTAATTAATTGAAAATGGCCTAGCCAAAGGTATACAACTGCGTTTTGCATTCCACATATTAACCTTTTCAACACCTTTCTATAATCATTTGAGACAATGTTAATTGTGATTCTTCTGTCTCTAGTTATCTCATACTAAGGATGTTTTGCAGCACCAAATCCTTCATTTCAATGAGATTTGCAATTTTCTTTTGAGCACATTTATTTCTGCATGTTAGATCCGCAACAAGCATGCATCTACATACAATAAAAATAAGTATAGCTGCCGTCAATTTGCTTTTGAGATAAACACAATGATCAGAGGGACATCTAGTATACCTTGCTCAGATAAAACCGTTGAATTTTAGATACCACTGCCTTGGAGCCTGTTTTAAGCCATACAAGCTCTTCTTCAACTTGCACACTAGTTTCTCCTTCCCTTTTACCTCATATCTTTGTGGCTGCTGCATATATATCTCTTCCTCCATTCCTCATGGAGAAAGGTTGTCTTTACATCTAACTACTCAAGATGCAGATCTTCAACTGCTACTAGACTTAAAATAGTTTTGATTGAAGTCATTTTAACAACAGGAGAAAATATTTCATCAAATCAATACCTTTCTTCTGTGTAAACCCTTTCACCACAAGTCTAGATTTATACCTTTTCCTACCTCCATCTTCTTCCAACTTGTAAACCCATTTATTCTGCAATGTTGTTTTACCTACAGGCAACCTGACTAAGTCCCAAGTCTGGTTATGTGCTAAGGAGTCCATCTCTTCTTTCATGGCTTTCTCCCACTTCTTCCTGGTTTTACCACCTGCTTCTTCTAACATTCTGGTTCACCAGAAATAGTTAACAATACTAATAAGAAGGAGAGTATCTTCAGGGGGTTTACTTATCTGGTAGTTCATCTAACCCACTTCAGTGTTTGAAGTGGTGTTGTTGTTGTGGTTGTTGTTCTGGCTGTTGATCATTATGATTTTTAGGCACCATCAACTTTCTGTGATCTCGTCAGCATTGTAATATTCCTTGGTTTTATTTTTCCTATTTCTTTTCCTGCAGCGATCCTTATCAAACCTTTTCATTGAATATTACATCTTGCTCCAAATGATTTTATGTTTTTCATAATCATAAAAGCGATAACCAAAATCATTAACACCATATCCAATAAAGGTACATTTCTTTGATTTTGCCTCAAGCTTTGTTCTATTTTCTTAGTTAATATGGGCAAAGGCTTCACAACCAAAAGTCTTTAAAAAAAGAGTAGTTTACCTTTTTACCTGTTCATGCCTCCTCTAGAATAACACCATCCAAGGAACTTGAAGGCCCTCTATTTATTAGATAAACATCAGTATCTACAACATCTGCCCAAAATTGTAAAGGCAATCCTGCATGCAATCTCATGCACCTTGCACCTCCATGATTGTCCTGTTCATCCTTTTTGACACACCATTTTCTTGTGGTGTTCCTGGAACTATCTTCTCTTTGCAAATTCCATTCTCAGAACAGTACCTATCAAACTCTTTGCTCCAATATTCACCTCCATTGTCTAATCTGAGACACTTCAACCTTTTTCCTATCTCATTTTCAACCAATGCTTTCCGTTTCTTGAAAGTATCAAATACATCAGATTTATTTCAAATATAATAAATCCAGGTTTTTTTGGTTGCATCATCAATAAATGTAACATAATAACGAGAGCCACCAAGAGATGATACCTGAGTAGGTCCCCATATATTTGTATGCACAAGCTCTAATTTTTCAATTTTCTTTTCTTTCCCAACTCTAAGGAATCTGACTCTCTTCTATTTTCCATAAACACAATTCTCACAGAATTTTAAATCAACGTGCTTCAAACCTAGCAACAAATTTGTTGAGTGAAGAATCTGCATCCCCTTCTCACTCATGTGCCCGAGTCTATGATGCCACAATGTCATATCTTCCCCTGTAGACGTTAAAGCATTAATAGAATTAGAAATACCGTATAAATACAATGTACCAACCTTTCCTCCTTTCGCTATTACCAGGGATCCTTTAGTGACCTTCCAGGTTTTATCTATGAAAGTAGTTACACAACCTTCACTTCCCAACTGCCTTGTTGAAATCAGATTTTTCTTCAGATCTGGAACATGCCTTATGTCCTTCAATAGCCATTGATTTCCATTATGCTATTTTATGAAAACTGTACCCATTCCATCGATTTTATAGGGTTTATCATCACCCAATTAAACCTGTCCAAAATCTCCTTGAACATAATCATGAAAATGTATCTTATTAGGTGTGGCATGGAATGAGGCCCCTAAATCTAAAATCCAGGCATCAATAATATTTTCTAATGAAAGAATCAAAGCATCTTGAAACACATCACCTATTACATTCACTTCATGATTAATTTCTTGTTGCATGTCTCCTTCTTTTCCCTTCCGAGACTTGCAGTCTTTCTTCAGTCACATCATCAAACTTTAAAGTACTAGATCTAGAGATAGAGTTACTAATGGCCATAACTAAACCATTCCAACTTTCTGGTAATGAGCACAGAAATAACAGAGCCCTAACTTCATCATCACAAGTTACCCCTACAAAACTTAACTGACTTGTCACTGTATTAAAACCATTTAAATGATCTGTAATAGATCCACCTTTTGACATCTTCATATTAAATAAACGCTTCATAAGAAATACCTTATTTGAGGCTGAGGGTTTTTCATATAGTTTGGCGAATATTGACATTAAACCCTCTGTTGTCGTCTCCTTTGAAATATTAAATGCTACCGATGCCGCTAGGCACAACCGTATTGTTCCAGGTGCCTTTCTGTCGAGAATATTCCATTCTGTGTTTGTCATATTCATCAGCTTCTTTGTCTTTCTGCTCAATGGTAGGTACAGATCTCTCTGATATAGATAATCTTCCATTTGCATCTTCCACAGCTCGTAGTTTTGGCCATTGAATTTTTTGACCCTAAACCTACCATCTTCCACCACTGCTCCCACTCAGACCAGGAACCCTTCTTTCCTGTAAGTTTATCAGCCAAATAGATCTTCGGCTCTGATACTAGTTGTTAGAAAATTATATACTACAGTGCGATGGAACACATAAAATATTGCAAAAATATCAACACAGAAAACACATAAAACAAGAGAGACACAGATATACGTGGTTCACCCAGTTTGGGCTATGTCCACGGAGAAACAGCCAGTCCTTCTTTTTATATTATCCACCAAAATGAAGAGATACAACCTACAGCAGATCTGTTGTAACTCCCTCTTCGTTGTCAATCTCCTCTCTCTTCTACACTCAAAATACAGATATACATAGATGCAATACAATTCCATCATATATAGTGAGCGGTTGCCTTCTAGTGCAAAAAACCCTAAATTAAACACAATTTCTATGGTCAGATCATCCACCTAATGAACGACCTAGATTGACTAGAAATTACTATAATTTTACAAGGCAATTTTACATCTATTATTAGCTTCAAGGGCGCTGCCCTTAAAACCCCCTGCTAGGGGGGGGGGATCCCAAAAGGTCGTAGCCGCCCCCCCTAGACCCCCTTGCAGCAAATATTTTACAGGCAGCATTGCTGCCCCATTTCGAACTGGGGTCCAATGTGGCAATACCTTTGGATACATAAGATAATCAGGCTCCACACCCAATTTGAGATGTATTACGAAGTACATGTTTAACTCATCTATGTAGAAAATCAACTCCTGACATGGTATGGTGGTGGTGCCCTCTCCAAAAATTAAAATGCCCTCCAAAGGCCAAGCTATTTATGTGGTGTATTTTGCACAACAAGGTACATGCAGGAGACAATCTTTAGAAATAGTCTCTTCATGGTCCCTGATGGTGTGTCCTTTGCAGGAATGTTGAAGAAAGTATTGATCATCTCTTTCTTAATTTCCCCTCTACCATTTCTCTCTGGCACCATATGGTTAATCTTCTGAATATCTCCACTTTATATCATATGATTCCTGAGGATGAATCCAAGCGTTCACACAGAACTATCATAGCAGAGACCATCAACAAATCTTACCCATGGGCATATTTTGATGGACCTATACAAAATGATGGTTATGGAGGATGTGTAATATTATATCTATAAGAGGATCATCGCTTCAAATTAAAAATAGTGCTTGGACGAGGCACCAACAATTTTGTTGAACTATCTAGCCTCAAATACCTTCTCTCATTCTCACTTGAAAAAGGATGCAGGCACCTTCAGATATTTGGAGACTCTAAACTTATCATTAATTAGCTCAATCAACAACCTTTATGTCACATGCATGCACTTTAGAACCTATTGGATGGAGTTTTATTATTAAAATCACAATTTGATATCATTTCATGGCATCATATTTACAAGGAGAGGAACCTCTTTTCCAATCTACTTTCCAAGGAAGCAATGATCCAGCCATACAATCACTAGATGATACAGGAACGTAATAGACATGAATTCTAACACTACTTCCACAGACCTTTTGATGATCAACGCTCACAGTAAGATGATCAACCCTAATTATGGGATGGTTCCATTTTATGATAAATCTTTTTTCTTATTTTAGTATTTAGATTATCGTTTGTATATTTACCATGGGATAGGTTATAGTGATGTAACAAACTCTTTTATGGTATGTGGCTTGCTACCAGATTTTGACATATGCTTTCTGTGAAGCATCTACAACATGTAATTTTGAGATATATTAATGAAAGTATGTTGTGGAGGCATGGACTCTCTAGTTGATGAAGTTTTCCCATCTTCCTAAAGATCCTTATCCTCAGGCGTTTTCAAAATTTTGGAGACTTTAGCTAGCTAAAAATTTGATATTCTTGTATACTGAATTAGACAATGGGGATAGTGAAAAGATGCAAATGTAACTACTTTTGTTTTCGAAAGTTAGTATTTTATTCTCATGAAATTTGAAGCTATTATAATAGTTGAGGATACCAGCTCTGCCTCTAAAATATGAAACTTCTAGAAGCAAAGGACACACGATTATCAAATGAGGTGAAACATCAATTGTGCAAACATGCCACTTTTGGAGAAGATGTTGGCCACCTTGTTTTCTTCACAAAAAATGTGGATAAAAGAGATTTCTCTAAATGAATTTGACAAGGTGTGAATCTAATTCATCCAGTTGAAAAAAGAGGGCATCCTAAAATTGAAATGCCTCTAAGCCCGCTCAATCATATATTTAGAGTCGCTTTCCATTACAATCTCTTTAATTTCCATCTATCCTACACATCTCAAAACATCCCCAAGAGCTAACATTTCAACTCTACTCTTTGATACAACACCCCCAAACCAACTAAAATGATAGGATTATCCTGACTTCTAAACAATATAGGCTCCACATCCACATTCCCCATCTAATGATACTCTATTGAAGAGACCCATTGGCTTTAACAAACCAATTATCTTGTAGGAATGAAACTTCCTTTGTGGTTTTGGGCACCTTAGCCCAATCTCCTGAAAAAGGCAAAGATTTTTGAACTCATGTGCCTCACATTGGGATTAACTCAGTCAAATATTTTGGCATTCTTACGTCACCAAATCCACCCACATTTATAGAAGGGAAGTGTTCTATATTCTTCGAGCTCCTCTGTCCAATATGATAGACATGAACCCATGGAGGAACTATCCATGACAACTTGGATTTTGAAATTCCTTGAAACCTCATGCGAAATGGATGCAACGAATGGGCATTGTAGGAAGATATGAACAATTTCTTCGTTTTATAATACACACAAAGTACAAATTCCAGACCCCTTGAATTGCCTTTTTGTGAGATTCTCCTGCATAAGGATCTTGGTGCAGGAAACCAACCACATAAAGAACTTTAGGTTTAGAGGGACTTCCTACCCACACATTTTTGTTGCCCATGTATCATCATTGGGAAGCATGTCTCCATGTATGAGATATTTATATGCTTCTTTGGCTTATATTTTCCCTTTTTTCACACTTCCACCACAAGATTCTTTGTGTGATATATTTATATGTTTTCTTGGTTTATATTTGCCCTTCTGTCATCCTTCCACCCCAATTTAAAGAATCATCTACCCCAGTTAGTGCTATGCCTGCATAGGTGAGAAGGTATCTATACCTCTCCCACTCGACCTTGTGAGCCACTGGCAACCCAAGATCTTTGGCATGCGGCCATCTAGGATAAGAGAGAAGTGAATCACCCTAACTAGCGAGTTGACTTATGAAATGTAGGCCTATGAGATTAACAAAATGAAAATGAATAATTGGCGCCTAGAGTATATGGTTACCCTTCTTGCCCTTAATGACATTGAGACCAATAGCAACTTTATCTCCCTGCCTACCTCCCAACTTAGGCCAACAAAATATATCTATGGTGGATGAAGATCTTAATTAATTAATATAGAACCAATTTTCATTTTTCATTTTTTATTTTTTTTACCATGGTAAATCACTAATTCGTTGGAGTAATTTAGGGGAACCTAGGGATCAAATCTAGCAACTCCCACTATAGTATATCCAACAACCTGCAAGTCATATATACTAGAAACTTATGACTTAGCAAAAGCCAAGACTCCAAGGATAAGAGGGAGCCTACTCCTTCAACCTTGTCATAACTAGCCAAAACTTCATTTTTCACTTTTAATATGGTCAAAGAATAATTTTTGTATAGGATAAAACAATTGCAATTTGTCAAGCCATGAAAAGAACTCATCTTACAAAATATCATTGGAGTTGTCTTAAATTTTACTAGATTTTAGAGAAATTAGGCTGCAAAAACTCACCAAAAATACTTCCAAAAAATAATTTTTGTATAGAATAAAACAATTGCAATTTGTCAAGCCATGAAAAGAAGTTATCTTACAAAATATCATTGGAGTTGTCTTAAATTTTACTAGATTTTAGAGAAATTAGAGCAAAAACTCACCAAAAAGACTTCCAAAAACTGGCATTAAAGACAACTCAAATATCATTTAACTTTTAAAAATTTAGTTGTTGATATATATATTTTTTTAATATTAAAGTAAATTTATAATATAACAATATAATTTAAAATTATTTCTCATCAAATACTAAATTAATATTAAAATAAGGTCTTTTTTATTTTTGAGATTTAGAAAAGTCTATACCAATTACAATCCATACAATTAAATATATATTTTTAACTCTACCATCCATTCAAATTATAAATATAATTAATATTTTATTTTTTAAATAAATAAAAACCATAATTTTAAATAAATTATTTTATTATTATTGAAAAAATCCAATTGAAAAAAAAAACACATGCTTAAGCTTATTAATAAAGCCTAAGAGCTAGTTTTCCTCGGACATAAGGAAACAGGTTAACGGCAGAAGACCCAGAGGCATCTGTCAGGAGTGGAAGCCTGCTCCTTTACGGACCACCAGCAGGTGGCATGGTTTTCCTTGATAACAGTGATAAGTCAAACTGGTGGGGTGGTTTTCCTTGATAACAGTGATGAGTCACACCGACATTCGCTGATAGCACCCAGAAATGACTGTCCTCACTGTTGGCACACGAGTTTATAGATTTTGCCAAAAAAAACAAAAACAAAACCAAGCCTAACCTACTTGCTACTTGCTCACACTCCGAACACAGATGATGAAAAGTACATACCCTAAACACAACTTTTGCCAAAGAAATGTGAAACTTTCCTGAACTCTCAACCAGAAAAGGCCGGGGATGTGAACTACAGAATTTGCATAGGACTTCGATTGATAGTCGGGCATATTAATACTGTTCCGCGCCCTACAACCACCGACGGACAGTTCACGGTTCCCGTAAAAATAATATACAATAATGTCATATGTATGATGTTTATAGCGTGTAATTACGGATGGCAACGGACAAGTGGGCAGCGCGGCCTCCAGGCTGCCGGCTGCCGGTCCTTTTGGCAATCGGTGGGCTCATGTGATTGATGACGCTTTCCATTGTCCGTCTTTCTGTATTTATCGGCCACCGAATCCACCCAACGTGCCAAACAAAAAAATATTATGGCACGGTATGTTACCTAAAGTCCTCGTCTTACCAGCTAAAGTAAACGGGAAATTTTATAGTCAGAGCACATCGGCGGACCTATCCAAGCAGAGCCCACAGGAAGTCTAGTCCACACGCAGCACATTGGAAGACCTCGCCAGTTAACTTACCTCTCTTTTTCTTTAAACATCTCTCTCTCCCGCCAGCAATGGACAATTCACGCGTCCAGAAAAAACAATATAAAATGTCTTTCTGGCTCCAGCAGAGCCATCTCTGCATGACAAGAGGGGTTAAAATTTGACGGTCAAATGGCCGTCATTGACCATTTTACAGAGAGATTTCCTAAAAATAAATTTGATTACACTGAGAGTAAACTTCCACACGTTTGCCGTTAAACCATATTCTTATTTTTATTATTGATTTTCTTAGGGAGTAGTACATACTACAGGGAGCTCAATTTGGAAAATAGTAGAAATTTTAGTATGATTTTTTTTTTAAAACTTTATAGAAATTTTGGGAAATCTGGAGAAAAGTTGTTAAATTTTAGATTGATGCTGCTGCATTTAGTTTTACTATTTAAAAATAGGTTAGTCTAATATATAGACTAAATAGCCTTTTTAAGGGAATTCATCATAATTGGGCAATACAATTTTCTAGATATCTTGTTGTTTAAAATACATTTTTGAATGCATAAATAAATTCAGCCCCATGAAAAACCTATAAAACACTAGAATTATGCAAATTAAACAATTTAAACTCAAGTTTTTAAAAATCTATATCAAATTTTCAATAAAATTTATAAATTTTGATTAAAATTTTCTCTATAAATTACACTACCCCTTTAAAAATAATAATTCAAACACTGTTTTAACCCCAAAAAACCTAAAAATTCCCAAGAAAATTAACCAACTTGAAGCTTGAGTAGACAACGCCTTGTTGAAAGTTTATTAAGACAAAATTCTTAATAATTTAGGTTAAAATAGTTCACGATTTACTAGGCATTTAATTTGAGCGACACATCACTCTTTATATGCATGTCTACTCAAATCACTTCGTCAAAATCTGTAACGGTGAAATTTAGAGTTTTTCACATTTGATTTGAGAGTCAAAATTAGTAGGGAAAATGAGGTGTCTTGGCTGTCTAATATTAATGTTATTATCTGATTTCCAGTGAACTTTGATTTCTATTCACAAAATTACTTTATTATATTTATGAATTTTTTTATTTAATTTATGAAAATAATTTTTTAATTAATTAAACATTAATGAATTTATTGTAATTATAAAATCAAAAATTTAATATAATTATTATATTTAATAATTTATTTGTTATTAAATATATTTAATATTTTGAATTTAGGCTTTTTGATTTATATTAAAATTATTGAGATTATTTTTGGCATAATCACATCGAAAAATTTATTTGTCCATGTCTTACGAACTAACAAGTGTAACTTATCTTGTCCTGACGATGAACCACACTTGTTGATTCCTAAAAAGTAGACAAATGAATTTCTATGTGATCATTACTGAAAACAATCTCAATAATATTTAATATTATATTCTGATTTGGTTTAATTTATAAAATTATTTTTTAATCAATTAAAAAATTTGTAAATCTTGATATTAAACCAAAAATTATTCCAACTAGAACTTACATATGTAATAAGTAGATATTCCTTACATATACGGTTCCCTTATATATAATTACAACACTTTACCTTTAAGAATTCCCATTAAATGGTGGGGTGGACTCTACTAGTTGAATGTGGTTCAATTAATAATGAGGGCCAGGAATGCCACTAAATGACATCTTGCATGGGAGGTTGTACTATGGCACTCTTAGCAGGGTTTGGTACGAGTGTGGGAGAGGATGATAGAGAGCTTTCTAGATGCATGGGAGTGTGCGGAAGGACAAACACTCCAAGCTCAGACTTGAGGTGCAAATGAAAGATAATTATGTTTAAATCAGGTTAAAATCAAGTATGATGACATTGGTTGGGGGGAGTACGATGAAGAAGAATGAATCTTAAATCATTTACCAGTTCAATGTCCTCCCCTTCAATATGTGCCATTGAAAGTTTCTATTCCGTGTGAAATTACTATTCCTGAGAGTGAAATCTAAGAAAAAAGATGAACCAACGTATGTTGGGGAATAGACATAGCATTGCATGTAGGGTTGGTGCTTGTCCTGAATTGGGAGTTGAGCAACTTAGGATTTGCTTTGACTAGGGAACTGTAGTTGCAAAAAGGTGTTGTAAGTTTGCAGTTTCTCTTTTCTTCACCCTGAACATTCTTATAGTTGTAAATGTGATGATAGAAGTGTTATTAGGAAATTCAAGCTATATAGTATTACGTTTTTATATGCTCGCTCTATGCCTATTAATTCTCGTGGGATTTCATTATATGGAAATCAAATTTCGCTCTTAAATTTAGGTAATGAACCCAATTTCGCTTGGCCACAATCCTTGGATTATTTCCTTGCTAGTTTTGTTGATGACTCATTCCTAGTGTTTGTATTTCCTATGGGGGCTTGATCTAGTGTCTTCCCTTTGTAAGTAGTGTTCCCCCACCTCGTTCACTATCGATCCTTTCCCTCTCTTTGTGACTCAATACCCATTGTCTCTCGCCATTATTTCATGTCCTAGGGTGGTGTATAATTGTGAGTCTGATAAGATGGTCATGCATAAACTTTTAGGCCCTCATCACGTTGGACGAGGTAGTCATCTAGGTTTCCCCTACCTCCAACTCAGCTCCCTCTACTATAGGTCAAACACATGCATAATCAAGTGCCCATGCCACAATGTTTAGATATAGACATATTACCCTTGAAGTGGAATAGAGAACCGTTTATGAAGTGGAAGACCAAATGAGACATAGTAGATAATTTATTTCTCACAACCATGTGGAAAGAGAGAGAAGGGATTGGATCCCTTATGTAGGTAGCTCAAATAGGGTTGGTTCTGCATCCTATATACAGACAATCAACCAATATTGGCACATGAAAACATTGTTGGGCAGGGTCAATCACATAGTTGACACATGACAAGTGTTTATAATTTGTATGGTTGAAATAGTGGAGAAGGTAGACAAGTTAGACAAGAAAATCACAATGTTGGCAAAGACTTCGAAAAATTATGCTAATTCGTCCTCTGATAATGAAAGTGAATAACAACCACCTTTTTAAGTGGATCCCTCTCCTAAAACATGATAAAGCTAGCCTGTCAAGTGAAGAAGAAGAGCACAACTCGGGGCATTATAAAAACATTATGATTATCCATAGCACTATTAATAAAAATAAAAAATTAAGCTTATATTACTGGTTTGGTTTCCCTAATAACATATATATATGTTCAATAGTAATATAAAAACCCTTATTTTATAAAAAAAACACTTTACCCTTAATAATACTCCAAACCACAAACAATCTCTATTACAATTTAAAATCAGGCCACAAGCCCCATTTATTTTTCTTCTCTCAAATTATTAATATATATATATTTATATTTAATGTTATTTATTATTTATAAATAAACAAAAAAATATTAAAAAATTCATTATGATTTATTTTCAAATCATATATATTATTTATATTGATAAATTGAGTTTTGGAACACATTAAATTTATTTTATTTTAGAAAATTATTTATTTTTAAAAAAATTTATTATTAAATAAAGCAGAAGTGATTATCAATGAATCATTACATATAGATCTTGGAAATTATAATTCCTTAAGCTCTTAGAAATTGCATTTGCTTTTTCAAACTTGTTATTTTATTAATAATTTTATCGTAATTCACTTCAGATGGTTATCAAAGCGTTTAATATCTCCATTTTTTTCAACAGCTATTGATAATTGGGCTCTTAAAAATTGCAATTGTTTTTCCAAACTTGTTATTTTATTATGAACTTTATCACAATTCTCTTTAGATTGTTATCGAAGCCTTTAAAAAATCCATTTTTTTTCCCAACCATAGATATTTGGGTTTTAGAATGGTATTTTATGTAAATATTTGTTTGTACTGTCATATTTTTGGTTGTTTTTTCAAACTTTGTATTTTATTGTGAACTTTATTGTAATTTATTGATAGTTGGACTTTAGAATAGTATTGTAGGTAAATATTTGTTTGTAGTGTTATATTGTTGGTTGTTTTTACAAATTCGTTATTTTATTGTGAACTTTATCACAATTTATTGTACATGGTTATATAAGCCTTTAATAAATCTATTTTTTGTCACAACTATTGATAATTGGGTTTCAGAATAGTATTGTAAGTAAATATTTATTTGTAGTGTCATATTGTTGGTACTATATTTTGTTCTCTTAACATGTGTCTTATCGATAAATTATCCCTTGAATTTAGAATATATAATATTTTATTTTTACGAATCTCGCCAATTGAGTTTTTCACGAAGAAGCATTCAATTTTCAAGTCAACATTGTATTTTGATTAGACTAGGGGTCATTTCTTTACCAAGGGAGTTGGTTCCCGAATTGAATATAATTGATTAATTATTTGTATTTTCTTATGTTATTGATTAATTATTTGTATTTTCTTATATTTTCAAGGATTTCTAGAAGAATATGTAATTAGGAAAGTAGTTGTACTCAAATCTAGAATATTTGAGTGAGTTGGAGAGATTTTAAGGTAGTTGGATTCCTTGAAATATTAGTGGACCTAAAAATCCTAGAATAGAGGTTTACGTGAGGAAATGGTGGATCTGAACTTAATTAGTTCAAAATATATTTAATAATGTGAATAAATGGTGTGTGTAGAAGTGTGCAAGGGAGAATTCGAAAGGATTTGAGGGTGAAATAAGGGCTCAAGGTTGAGAGGGATTTTATTATAAATTAGGCTGAGAGGGACTTTTATACTCATTGATGTATTTAATAGAGCAATTACACAAACTTGAACAATGTGTATTATGATGTGTTATCGGTCCTCGTAGAATATATTATATCGAATAGAATCGTATATGTTGTAGGTATTCCGAGAGTGTACGATAGTAGGAATAGAGACCAAAAGGAGTGTAGATCCTTAGGAGGAAGAGGGTGCATTAAAGAATGCAGAAGAAATGAAACAAGATTAGGATTAGAGTTGCAATAGAAGCATAGTGGAAGAATAAGCTCAAGAGAGATAGGTGTTGATAATTTATCAACGAAGGATCAACAATCCATTAACTAGAGGTCCCAACAATCATTTTTTTGGGGTATTGAGTCAAAGCAGAAGGAAATCATAAATGTGAGGACCAAGATCAGAGTGTAAAGTGTCAAGGAAAGGTAAAAATTAGTTGTTTTCCAAGTCCTGATGAGATTCCCACCTAAAAGTGTATGTTTATGCTTGTAATTTGTCACAATCTATGTAAATGTAGTCTACACATCCCAACTAGAAGTGAAGAGCGACAACAATCATCCAGTAGGGTCCCTCCTAAGATGTTGTGGAGTGATAGCACCATGGGGCCAAATATAACAACCAACATGTTGATAATCACTTGTCAATATGACTAGCATTTAGAAAGCAAAGACTAAGTTGAGATATGGGCCTCCATTAAATTGCATTCATGTATACATAAACTCATTGCCAAGGCCATACATATATGCGATGCAAGCACATAATTACTATAACATTTATACTTACCCAGTATGTAGGTTTAATATTTCACAGAAAAAAAGGACTATCATTAAAAGAAAAACAAAAGTACTTACATTTGAATCTTTATGTTGTCCCCATTGACTATAATTCAATATACAATAATATCATATTTTCAGCTAGCTAAAGTCCCCAAGATTTTGAAAACACCTAAGGATAAGGACCTCTCGGAAGAGAGGGGAAAACTCTACCAACTAGAGAGTCCAAGCCTTCATAACATGACTTGTAAATACCTAAAGGAGACCTATACCCACATGTAATTGGCCATCATTCATATCAACAACAAAACCTAAAGCTAATATAACAACCAAGGATATCATCTCTGCCTCTAAAATACGAAATTTCCCGAACTGTAAGACACACCATTATCAAATGTGGTGAAACTGATATCTCCTAGTTGTGTCAATCTGCCACTTTTGGAGAGGCTGTCGACCAACCTTTTTTGTTCATGAAAAATGTGGATGAAAGAGATATGTCTAAATGAATCTGACATGGTGTGAATCTAATTCATCTAGTTGAGAAAAAAGGGCATCCTAAAATTGGAATGGCCCTAAGCCCACTGAATCACAAATTAGGAGTTGCTAGTAATTACAATTTGTCAATTTCCAACTAGCTTTCACATCTTAGAACACCCCAAATAGTTAACATTTCTGCTATACTATTTGATCCTATTGCTGGGTACGTGTTATATTATTTCCATGACTAGTTGCACATGTGTGTGTGGGGGGTGCGGCATTAGTAACCCTTGTTTGTTGCGTCGGGAGTAGTAGTGGGGTCACAGGGGGCAAGATCCCTCCTAGTTGAATGGATTCTGGGGGAAGGTGGCCCCCCTGGATAGGGTCTGGGGCAGTGCCCAAGGAAATTTTTTTTTGATGCAGGGTAGCTTGCATATACCCAGGATCTTCCAACCATGCATATAAAACGCTCTTCAGTTTTTCCCAATTCAAATGCCATCATATGATTCACCAGAGCCAATCATATACAAAAGTTTCTCTTTATATAACCCACATGTGCGCCCTTTCCCTTTTATAACAAGCTAGCCTTTCTTTTGGAGGTAACTTCTCAAATCTCCGTTTGGAAGATACTCTGCAATGATCATCATAGGAAAACGTGCACGGACAGCCTCTGCTCCGGAGTTAAACACAGTTTATACATATACAATCACGCACTCCGAGAGGAATTTTCATTCGTAATGCTTCTGGCACGCCTCTCCTCTCTCTGATGAGAGCTTTAGCTGCTTCATTAATTTATAATAAAAATGGATATGTACATAAAGGATAGATCAGAGCTTATCTCCTAGAAAAAGCAAGATTTTCCCTTTTTTACACAATGACTTAAAGCTTGAAGCTTTATTCCCTATTTTTTATCCTGAAAAATCATAGCAATCCTATCCCAATCCTTTTTTTTTCTAATTATTCCCTCATTATCTTTATTTTCCTATTAAAACAAAAAAATACTAAAAATTATCACACCCCCTCTTTATTCCACATTTACAAATGAGGATGGTCTTGATGCTCCTGCATCATACACCCAACCTTAAAATTAATCATGATCTCCTGATCATGTATGCCTGGATCCCACACCTTGTGCTGCAAGTTTCCATTTGTCGTTGCTTTTGTCTGTTGTTTTTCTCCAGGTCTCCACACCTTATGTTGCATCACTCCACTAGCTGCACTCTTGCAATCTTCTATTGTCTTCTTCCTGCTGCTTCTCTTTTGTTTCACTGCTGCTGGTCTCTTCCGGGATTCCTTCATCATCATCTGCTTCATCAGTTCAATTTCTTTGTCCAGCAGATTTTCTCCAGCTTCTTCAGTAAGACCTGTACTCACAAAACAATTGTTAGAATAAAAAATATAAGGCTTCAGTGCCTCTTCTGCTGCTACCAATGTTGTCTCAGCTGTCACTATGGATGTTGTTGTTGCTGTCGCCATAGATGTTGCTACCCCCAAACTTCCTGTCCCTCCGCAACATGCTTTGGCTCATCCCCTGCAATTTCATCTGCAACTTCATCTACAACTTTTTCCTTTGGTTCAGATGTCTCTAGCAAATATTTCAGCACATAAGTCCTCTGGCTATCCAACTCTCTTCTCTGGAGATCTAGTTTTCTATACAATTCAACAACTTCATTAGGAGTAGATTTTGGAAACTTCACATAGCCTTTTATACCTTCAACAACTCTTTAGCAATCATCAGCTGGTCCAACCTTCTGAGTAGACTCTTTCGTCTTCATTTTCTCATCATTGATCTGAACAGCCTTCAGATTCAACTCTTCTTGGACAGATTCCAAAGTTTGTTCATTTCCCTGTACTTTATCTGCAAACATGCACAATTCATTAGTCTTTAAATCACAAGACTTTTTAGTCTTGACTACTTCCTTCAACACTTCCCTTTGATAAGATCTGCATGTGGAATCTTCTAATTTCATCTCTGGCGCAAGAACTCTAAGTCCCTTTTTTAACAAGGCAATCACAATTTGCCTCAACCTCCTCTGCAACTGCCGCCAAATCACTCTCTTTCCCTTCAGTGGAAAGAGCCATTTTCCTTTCTGATTTTCCCGCTCTTGCAGCCGTTTTTCCAGTACCTGTAATTGTGCCTTTATTTCTGCAATCTCTCTTTCTCGAACTCCTGCAGTCATCTCATCTCTGTGGCATTTCTATGAACCTCTAACTCCTCTATAAAACTTCCTCTACCTATGGCAGACTGCTTCCTCGTGAGTTTCTCACTCACCATGAGTTGCACTAGCCTCTGCAACAACAATCTCCTTTTCTGCAACTTACCTCACCAATCCTTCCCTTCGGATCTAGTCTTTTGGTAAGTTCTTGGTTCACTGCCTCTGGAACCTCTTGAGAACTCCTCTGCTCTCTCTAGGCTATCTCTTCAACTCACCTCACACTGTAATTGTCCTCTCTATCCAGCCTTCAGTTGAATGCCAGTTCACTGCCACCTTCTCTGCAACAATAAACTTCATTTACAAATTTCAAATCAGAAAAATAATCTCACCTCTTAAGATCTTGCATGATCTTGTCTTCGTTCCACTTCTGCAATTCTTCTTCACTTGAGTATGCTTGCATATCAAATTTAAAAATCTGATCTTTATTTCAATTATTCAACACACTTCAAAAAAAAAACACACTTCAATTCTCAGCTGTACTAAAAAAAAACATCTTCCATAGAGCATTCTAGTCTGATACCACTTGATGCAGGGTAGCCTGCATATACCCAGGATCTTCCAACCATGCATATAAAATTCTCTTCAGTTTTTCCCAATTCAAATGCTATCATATGATTCACCACAGCCAATCATATACAAAAGTTTCTCTTTATATAACCCACATGTGCGCCCTTTCCCTTTTATAACAAGCTGGCCTTTCTTTTGGAGGTAACTGCTCAAATCTCCGTTTGGAAGATACTCTGCAATGATCATCATAGGAACACGCGCACCGACAGCCTCTGCTCCGGAGTTAAACATAGTTTATAGATATACAATCATGCACTCCGAGAGGAATTTTCATTTGTAATGCTTCTGGCACGCCTCTCCTCTCTCTGATGAGCTTTAGCTGCTTCATTAATTTATAATAAAAATGGATATGTACATAAAGGATAGATCAGAGCTTATCTCCTAGAAAAAGCAAGATTTTTCCTTTTTTACACAATGACTTAAAGCTTGAAGCTTTATTCCCTATTTTTTATCCTGAAAAATCATAGCAATCCTATCCCAATCCTTTTTTTTTTCTAACTATTCCCTCATTATCTTTATTTTCCTATTAAAACAACAAAATACTAAAAATTATCACACCCCCTCTTTATTCCACATTTACAAATGAGGATGGTCTTGATGCTCCTGCATCATTTTTAGACCCTATATTAGGTGGGTGTACCTACCTATGGTTTTGTG
>APFE031014358.1:30356-44731 GCA_000404065.3 Pinus taeda
AATTTGCATAGGACTTCGATTGATAGTCGGGCATATTAATACTGTTCCGCGCCCTACAACCACCGACGGACAGTTCACGGTTCCCGTAAAAATAATATACAATAATGTCATATGTATGATGTTTATAGCGTGTAATTACGGATGGCAACGGACAAGTGGGCAGCGCGGCCTCCAGGCTGCCGGCTGCCGGTCCTTTTGGCAATCGGTGGGCTCATGTGATTGATGACGCTTTCCATTGTCCGTCTTTCTGTATTTATCGGCCACCGAATCCACCCAACGTGCCAAACAAAAAAATATTATGGCACGGTATGTTACCTAAAGTCCTCGTCTTACCAGCTAAAGTAAACGGGAAATTTTATAGTCAGAGCACATCGGCGGACCTATCCAAGCAGAGCCCACAGGAAGTCTAGTCCACACGCAGCACATTGGAAGACCTCGCCAGTTAACTTACCTCTCTTTTTCTTTAAACATCTCTCTCTCCCGCCAGCAATGGACAATTCACGCGTCCAGAAAAAACAATATAAAATGTCTTTCTGGCTCCAGCAGAGCCATCTCTGCATGACAAGAGGGGTTAAAATTTGACGGTCAAATGGCCGTCATTGACCATTTTACAGAGAGATTTCCTAAAAATAAATTTGATTACACTGAGAGTAAACTTCCACACGTTTGCCGTTAAACCATATTCTTATTTTTATTATTGATTTTCTTAGGGAGTAGTACATACTACAGGGAGCTCAATTTGGAAAATAGTAGAAATTTTAGTATGATTTTTTTTTTAAAACTTTATAGAAATTTTGGGAAATCTGGAGAAAAGTTGTTAAATTTTAGATTGATGCTGCTGCATTTAGTTTTACTATTTAAAAATAGGTTAGTCTAATATATAGACTAAATAGCCTTTTTAAGGGAATTCATCATAATTGGGCAATACAATTTTCTAGATATCTTGTTGTTTAAAATACATTTTTGAATGCATAAATAAATTCAGCCCCATGAAAAACCTATAAAACACTAGAATTATGCAAATTAAACAATTTAAACTCAAGTTTTTAAAAATCTATATCAAATTTTCAATAAAATTTATAAATTTTGATTAAAATTTTCTCTATAAATTACACTACCCCTTTAAAAATAATAATTCAAACACTGTTTTAACCCCAAAAAACCTAAAAATTCCCAAGAAAATTAACCAACTTGAAGCTTGAGTAGACAACGCCTTGTTGAAAGTTTATTAAGACAAAATTCTTAATAATTTAGGTTAAAATAGTTCACGATTTACTAGGCATTTAATTTGAGCGACACATCACTCTTTATATGCATGTCTACTCAAATCACTTCGTCAAAATCTGTAACGGTGAAATTTAGAGTTTTTCACATTTGATTTGAGAGTCAAAATTAGTAGGGAAAATGAGGTGTCTTGGCTGTCTAATATTAATGTTATTATCTGATTTCCAGTGAACTTTGATTTCTATTCACAAAATTACTTTATTATATTTATGAATTTTTTTTATTTAATTATGAAAATAATTTTTTAATTAATTAAACTTAATGAATTTTAATTGTAATTTATAAAATCAAAAAAATTAATATATTATTAATATATTAATAATTTATTTTTTATTAAACATATTTAATATTTGAATTTAGGCTTTTGTGATTTATATTCAAAATTATTGAGGATTGTTTTTGGCAATAATCACATCAAAATTTATTTGTCAATATGTTACGAATTAACAAGGTTGGCTTATCTTGTCCTAACAATGAATTACACTTGTATGAATTTCTATGTGATCATTACTGAAAACAATCTCAATAATATTTAATATTATATTCTGATTTGGTTTAATTTATAAAATTATTTTTTAATCAATTAAAAAATTTGTAAATCTTGATATTAAACCAAAAATTATTCCAACTAGAACTTACATATGTAATAAGTAGATATTCCTTACATATACGGTTCCCTTATATATAATTACAACACTTTACCTTTAAGAATTCCCATTAAATGGTGGGGTGGACTCTACTAGTTGAATGTGGTTCAATTAATAATGAGGGCCAGGAATGCCACTAAATGACATCTTGCATGGGAGGTTGTACTATGGCACTCTTAGCAGGGTTTGGTACGAGTGTGGGAGAGGATGATAGAGAGCTTTCTAGATGCATGGGAGTGTGCGGAAGGACAAACACTCCAAGCTCAGACTTGAGGTGCAAATGAAAGATAATTATGTTTAAATCAGGTTAAAATCAAGTATGATGACATTGGTTGGGGGGAGTACGATGAAGAAGAATGAATCTTAAATCATTTACCAGTTCAATGTCCTCCCCTTCAATATGTGCCATTGAAAGTTTCTATTCCGTGTGAAATTACTATTCCTGAGAGTGAAATCTAAGAAAAAAGATGAACCAACGTATGTTGGGGAATAGACATAGCATTGCATGTAGGGTTGGTGCTTGTCCTGAATTGGGAGTTGAGCAACTTAGGATTTGCTTTGACTAGGGAACTGTAGTTGCAAAAAGGTGTTGTAAGTTTGCAGTTTCTCTTTTCTTCACCCTGAACATTCTTATAGTTGTAAATGTGATGATAGAAGTGTTATTAGGAAATTCAAGCTATATAGTATTACGTTTTTATATGCTCGCTCTATGCCTATTAATTCTCGTGGGATTTCATTATATGGAAATCAAATTTCGCTCTTAAATTTAGGTAATGAACCCAATTTCGCTTGGCCACAATCCTTGGATTATTTCCTTGCTAGTTTTGTTGATGACTCATTCCTAGTGTTTGTATTTCCTATGGGGGCTTGATCTAGTGTCTTCCCTTTGTAAGTAGTGTTCCCCCACCTCGTTCACTATCGATCCTTTCCCTCTCTTTGTGACTCAATACCCATTGTCTCTCGCCATTATTTCATGTCCTAGGGTGGTGTATAATTGTGAGTCTGATAAGATGGTCATGCATAAACTTTTAGGCCCTCATCACGTTGGACGAGGTAGTCATCTAGGTTTCCCCTACCTCCAACTCAGCTCCCTCTACTATAGGTCAAACACATGCATAATCAAGTGCCCATGCCACAATGTTTAGATATAGACATATTACCCTTGAAGTGGAATAGAGAACCGTTTATGAAGTGGAAGACCAAATGAGACATAGTAGATAATTTATTTCTCACAACCATGTGGAAAGAGAGAGAAGGGATTGGATCCCTTATGTAGGTAGCTCAAATAGGGTTGGTTCTGCATCCTATATACAGACAATCAACCAATATTGGCACATGAAAACATTGTTGGGCAGGGTCAATCACATAGTTGACACATGACAAGTGTTTATAATTTGTATGGTTGAAATAGTGGAGAAGGTAGACAAGTTAGACAAGAAAATCACAATGTTGGCAAAGACTTCGAAAAATTATGCTAATTCGTCCTCTGATAATGAAAGTGAATAACAACCACCTTTTTAAGTGGATCCCTCTCCTAAAACATGATAAAGCTAGCCTGTCAAGTGAAGAAGAAGAGCACAACTCGGGGCATTATAAAAACATTATGATTATCCATAGCACTATTAATAAAAATAAAAAATTAAGCTTATATTACTGGTTTGGTTTCCCTAATAACATATATATATGTTCAATAGTAATATAAAAACCCTTATTTTATAAAAAAAACACTTTACCCTTAATAATACTCCAAACCACAAACAATCTCTATTACAATTTAAAATCAGGCCCAACTCCATTATTTATATTTACATGTTATTATTATATTTATAAAAAATTAAAAAATAACAAAAATATTTAAAAAAAATCTATTATTATTATTTTCAACTTATATATTAAATATTTTATTGATAATAATTTGAGTTTTATGAAAATTAAAATTTATTTATTTTAGAAAAATAACATTTTTTAAAATAAATTTTTTAAATTTAAAATAAAGCAGAAGTGATTATCAATGAATCATTACATATAGATCTTGGAAATTATAATTCCTTAAGCTCTTAGAAATTGCATTTGCTTTTTCAAACTTGTTATTTTATTAATAATTTTATCGTAATTCACTTCAGATGGTTATCAAAGCGTTTAATATCTCCATTTTTTTCAACAGCTATTGATAATTGGGCTCTTAAAAATTGCAATTGTTTTTCCAAACTTGTTATTTTATTATGAACTTTATCACAATTCTCTTTAGATTGTTATCGAAGCCTTTAAAAAATCCATTTTTTTTCCCAACCATAGATATTTGGGTTTTAGAATGGTATTTTATGTAAATATTTGTTTGTACTGTCATATTTTTGGTTGTTTTTTCAAACTTTGTATTTTATTGTGAACTTTATTGTAATTTATTGATAGTTGGACTTTAGAATAGTATTGTAGGTAAATATTTGTTTGTAGTGTTATATTGTTGGTTGTTTTTACAAATTCGTTATTTTATTGTGAACTTTATCACAATTTATTGTACATGGTTATATAAGCCTTTAATAAATCTATTTTTTGTCACAACTATTGATAATTGGGTTTCAGAATAGTATTGTAAGTAAATATTTATTTGTAGTGTCATATTGTTGGTACTATATTTTGTTCTCTTAACATGTGTCTTATCGATAAATTATCCCTTGAATTTAGAATATATAATATTTTATTTTTACGAATCTCGCCAATTGAGTTTTTCACGAAGAAGCATTCAATTTTCAAGTCAACATTGTATTTTGATTAGACTAGGGGTCATTTCTTTACCAAGGGAGTTGGTTCCCGAATTGAATATAATTGATTAATTATTTGTATTTTCTTATGTTATTGATTAATTATTTGTATTTTCTTATATTTTCAAGGATTTCTAGAAGAATATGTAATTAGGAAAGTAGTTGTACTCAAATCTAGAATATTTGAGTGAGTTGGAGAGATTTTAAGGTAGTTGGATTCCTTGAAATATTAGTGGACCTAAAAATCCTAGAATAGAGGTTTACGTGAGGAAATGGTGGATCTGAACTTAATTAGTTCAAAATATATTTAATAATGTGAATAAATGGTGTGTGTAGAAGTGTGCAAGGGAGAATTCGAAAGGATTTGAGGGTGAAATAAGGGCTCAAGGTTGAGAGGGATTTTATTATAAATTAGGCTGAGAGGGACTTTTATACTCATTGATGTATTTAATAGAGCAATTACACAAACTTGAACAATGTGTATTATGATGTGTTATCGGTCCTCGTAGAATATATTATATCGAATAGAATCGTATATGTTGTAGGTATTCCGAGAGTGTACGATAGTAGGAATAGAGACCAAAAGGAGTGTAGATCCTTAGGAGGAAGAGGGTGCATTAAAGAATGCAGAAGAAATGAAACAAGATTAGGATTAGAGTTGCAATAGAAGCATAGTGGAAGAATAAGCTCAAGAGAGATAGGTGTTGATAATTTATCAACGAAGGATCAACAATCCATTAACTAGAGGTCCCAACAATCATTTTTTTGGGGTATTGAGTCAAAGCAGAAGGAAATCATAAATGTGAGGACCAAGATCAGAGTGTAAAGTGTTAAGGAAAGGTAAAAATTAGTTGTTTTCCAAGTCCTGATGAGATTCCCACCTAAAAGTGTATGTTTATGCTTGTAATTTGTCACAATCTATGTAAATGTAGTCTACACATCCCAACTAGAAGTGAAGAGCGACAACAATCATCCAGTAGGGTCCCTCCTAAGATGTTGTGGAGTGATAGCACCATGGGGCCAAATATAACAACCAACATGTTGATAATCACTTGTCAATATGACTAGCATTTAGAAAGCAAAGACTAAGTTGAGATATGGGCCTCCATTAAATTGCATTCATGTATACATAAACTCATTGCCAAGGCCATACATATATGCGATGCAAGCACATAATTACTATAACATTTATACTTACCCAGTATGTAGGTTTAATATTTCACAGAAAAAAAGGACTATCATTAAAAGAAAAACAAAAGTACTTACATTTGAATCTTTATGTTGTCCCCATTGACTATAATTCAATATACAATAATATCATATTTTCAGCTAGCTAAAGTCCCCAAGATTTTGAAAACACCTAAGGATAAGGACCTCTCGGAAGAGAGGGGAAAACTCTACCAACTAGAGAGTCCAAGCCTTCATAACATGACTTGTAAATACCTAAAGGAGACCTATACCCACATGTAATTGGCCATCATTCATATCAACAACAAAACCTAAAGCTAATATAACAACCAAGGATATCATCTCTGCCTCTAAAATACGAAATTTCCCGAACTGTAAGACACACCATTATCAAATGTGGTGAAACTGATATCTCCTAGTTGTGTCAATCTGCCACTTTTGGAGAGGCTGTCGACCAACCTTTTTTGTTCATGAAAAATGTGGATGAAAGAGATATGTCTAAATGAATCTGACATGGTGTGAATCTAATTCATCTAGTTGAGAAAAAAGGGCATCCTAAAATTGGAATGGCCCTAAGCCCACTGAATCACAAATTAGGAGTTGCTAGTAATTACAATTTGTCAATTTCCAACTAGCTTTCACATCTTAGAACACCCCAAATAGTTAACATTTCTGCTATACTATTTGATCCTATTGCTGGGTACGTGTTATATTATTTCCATGACTAGTTGCACATGTGTGTGTGGGGGGTGCGGCATTAGTAACCCTTGTTTGTTGCGTCGGGAGTAGTAGTGGGGTCACAGGGGGCAAGATCCCTCCTAGTTGAATGGATTCTGGGGGAAGGTGGCCCCCCTGGATAGGGTCTGGGGCAGTGCCCAAGGAAATTTTTTTTAGACCCTAATTAGGTGGGTGTACCTACTTTATGGTTTGGCAAGGGTTTTACATATGGTGTTTGGCATGATTGTTTTTTTCCCATGTTATTTTAGATCCGTTCAAGGAAGCTACAATATGTTATTTTCCAAGATAATGATAGGGTTTATGAAATGGTTCGACATGTATATATTATATATATATAATATATATATATATATATATATATATATATATATAATATATATATAATATATATTATATATATATATATATATATATATATATTTAATATATATATATAATATATATATATATTGTAACATTGAAAGGAACATAATGAAAAGTCAATTTAGTAGCCTGATTTTGGGATCCAGGGGAAAATATCTATGTATTTGTTTTATTTTCTCACCATTGTATATTTCTTGTTTTGAATAATTTGTTTGTGGGTAATTTCTGTACATGGTTAGAACTTACACCAACACCCCGAAACCAACATGGTTTCGAAACAATATAGGCTCCACATCCACATTTCCCATCTAATGTTGCTCCATCAAAGAAACCCACTAGATTTGACGACCCAATTTCCTTGTAGAATGAAACTTCCTTTGTGGCTTTGGGCACCTTGGACTAATCTCCTAAAAAAAGGCCAAGATTTTCAAACTCATGCCTCACATTGGGAGTGACTTGGTCAAATATTTTGGTGTTCTTGCTTCACCAAATACACCAGCATATATAGAAGGGAAGCGTTCTATAATATTTCAGCTCCTATGTCCACGGTGATAGACACGAATCCATGGAGGAACTATTTATGACAACTTTGATTTTATAATTCCTTGAAACCTCATGCCAAATGGATGAAGTGAATGGGCATCGCAGGAAGAACTAAACAATTTCTTTGTTTGATACTCCACACAAAGTACAAATGCTAGCCCCCTCAAATCCCCTTTTTGTGAGGTTCTCCCACGTAAGGATATTATTGTGGGACATCAACCACATGAAGCACTTTAGGTTTAGAGGGACCTTGCACCTCCACATTTTTGCTACCCATGTACCATTATTGGAAAACATGTCTCCCTATATGATATATTTGTATGCTTCCATGGCTGATATTTCCCCTTTTGTCACACTTCCACCCCAAGATTCTTTGTGTGATATATTTGTATGCTTTTTTGGCTGTTATTTTCCCTTCTGCCATACTTCCACCTCAAGATAAACAATCATCTACCTTATGTAGTGTTATTCCTACATAGGAGAGAAAGTATCTATACCTTTCCCACTTGGCCTCATGAGCCACCAACAACCTAAGATCTTTGGCATGCATCCATCTAGGATAAGATAAAAATGTATCACATTGACTGGCGAGTCGACTTATGAAATCACACATGAAAATCGATAGCTGCAAGTAATCCTGCTTTAGCCACTTGATCCTAATCTTCCTTGCTTGATATTTTCTTCCCTTTTCCTTATTTGTCTTTCCTTTTCTTTCCTCGATCTAATCCTAGAGTGCTCCAAGAATTGTCTAAGTGTCCAAGAGTGAGAGAGAGAGCTCCAAAACTGAACTGAGAAAAAGGTACCAACTAATCCTCATAAGCCTTTTTATTAATGAGGCCTCTATTTTATTCAAATTTCCATTAATTTTCCTTCATTTTTCTCCTCACATGCAACCTATGACCTTTCACCTTCCTTTTATCCTTTTTTCCATAAATAAAATTATAATTAATGCCTCGTGCCTTTCTAAAGCCTTTGCCAATTTCCTTAGCCATAATAAACGAAATGAACACCCACACTAGGATTTTTTTCCAAAAAATTAGCTTGGAATAAGTGTCCCATGACCTTGGTTATTATTTTTCCTTTATTAACTTTATTACATGGAATTTTAATGAGGGTTGTTACAAAACCCTCCCCCTTGGGGGAACACCATCCTTGGTGTTCAATGACACCTACAACCAAGAAGATTGTTGTGAAGAAAAACATATTGCCCATGGAGCTTTATAACTTAGCTTGTATTTATAATGATCAACCTGTTGAGAAGCAAACCAAAATGAGGCATAAAAACGTGAAACCATAATGACATGACACCCATATTTCTTATTGGAGATTGTTGTAGCGGCTACAACTACCCTCGAAAATTTTTCCTTAGCCTCATTTTCGAGCCCCCTTTCAACTTTCACAGCAGTTTGCCTTGCTTCGTCAAGTTCACAAGCTTCGGTGTCTTTCTTTCACAAAGGCAGGTTTTCAGTCATAGCTCGATCGATTCCCCTTATAGGCTATTCACACGGACTTGGTCCAGCTACAGGCTGAGTAGCTTCCCCTTGAAAATTGCGCATTTTTGGAGGGAAACTAGCCTTCCCTCTAGAAATTGTACAATCCTCTCTGGCAGCCTGTTGGGCTCCAAGATTGCGCAATCCTACTTGCAAAAACTCCCAGCGGGATTTGTGCAAATTTCCCTAACAAGGCTCCTCAGCCCAAAATTTGTGCAAATCTGGGCAGCAGTCATTTTCTCTACCCAGAAATGTGCATTTCTTCTCCAACAATCAAGCAGTCTCTTGCATGTGCAGTTGTGTTGACCGGTTCCATCTAGGATTGAGCAAAACATAATTACATGCATGGGCTACTTCTCCCAAGGCAGCATGCAAAGGGATCCCTTATTTCAGGGATCTATGTTTAGCAATTGGAGGTTACATGTAAGGAGCAATTCTGAAACCTCCCACCAAGTGTCGCTACCCCTAGATTCATGGCTTGCGCATCACAACTGCAATGCTATCAAAACTCATCTACTGGACGCTGCAATACTCATTCCTCACATCAACCTTGTAGCTCTGACATCCCACATCACATCTAGGAGTAGTCGGCATATTCAGCTCAGTTGTTTTGGGGTAAGCTTGCTTCCCATGCCTTGTGCTGCATTTATGTCGCTTTTTGTGTTTTCTCTTGTGGGAGTACTATTTTCTTGACTTATTTGAACACTTGTTGTCGTTTACATATATACTAGCTTGCCCTAGCTCTGTTTCAGTTTTTGTTGCTATATCACTATTGTCGCATGCATGAAACTGTTTTGCACAGACGTTCACCCAACCAACAAACTACCTCACCCATATGCATGTTGATCTGTTTGCTAAATCTTTCATTCATGTTTTTTATGCACTATCAATCACTTCTACTATAACTTAATGTCACCATGCATTTACTATCTTAATTGCTTTTAGTTGCCCGTCAGCGAGTTCGGCCAACCTTAGCCCGAACTCTACCTTCACCAAGGCTGCATTGCACAAAATGGGGAAGAAAGTCTCACCTTCCTCTCTATATTTGTGCTTTCCTACCCATCACTAGCCTCCAAGACTGTTTTACGCATTTCTAGAGGATAGTGGTTGCTTGGCCCAAGAAATTGCACGAATCTGTCCCTAGGCTAGTAATCCTTCCCAGTTGGAATTGCACATTGCGCAATCCCAGTAGTCAGTAGCTAGAATGGAATGTGCATTGTGTAGTTCTAGTAGTCAACCAGTATCATAATAGCCCAAACTATGCCTGGTGCAGTCTTGGCAGTCGGTCTCCCGACCTCCTGGCCAAAATTATGCAACCTTCATGATCATGCACCCAGGTATGTTGCAATCCAATTCTCATGTTCATTTTGGTTTTCGATTGACATATTTCTTGCCATGAGTGTTTCCATTGCTCTAGGTATCCCATGTGTTCATATGCCTCCTAGTAAAGCAGAGATGAAGACACCGTGAGAGCACACTTGGGGATGCAGTGGATCAAGTGTCCATGGACTTGCCTACCCATGAAGACATCAATTTGTTTATAGACAAGGACATCAAGATATGACAACAATAGCATCACAGTGAGCAGCATCATGAACAGTAGCTGAAGACAACATACCAAATGCAATGAAAACAAGATGAGGGTTTTTGACAATAGGTAGGTGGAACAAGGTTGCAATATCAAGAAAGTCCATTGATGATGAAAGAAACTTTGGAGACTCTGGCTATGAAATGACGAAGTGACATGAAGATGGTGCGAAGGCAGAATATGGAACAAAGAAGGAGATGCATGTGTTGAAGTAGAAACTTAGGAAGAACATGAAGTTGCACAGACAGATGAATGAGTTGCAATAGGAACATGAACAACAGTGGGCGCAACATGCACTCACGGATGAAACTGTACCCATACAAGTTAAGGGTCCATCCTAGTAGCTGACACAGAGTAGACATGGTGAGCAGTATTGTTCATCACATGTAAGGGATTCAACGGCATGCATGTCATTGAGCGCATGCATGCAATCCAACCCATTCAACACACTCACTAAGGCGAAGACAAGAAGCAAGTCCAACTAGGGCTGAACATGTACTTTGGCAAGTTGATGCACATGACCACCAACACACACTTGAAGATCAGCACATAAACTATGCATGTGTGTTTCCGGTTCAACAGTACCCAAGAAGACCATGTGCATGTTAGTAGACGAGTTGGATAAAGGGGCCGAACCAATGCACCGGTTGCAATGGAGGTAAGAGTTTGCTTCAGGAAGATGTCACCATGAGGTGCATGCACACCATCACGGACGACCAAGCTTGGCATCATCTCACCACCTTCATCATCATAATCATGTCAATGAGTTGGTCTCATCACAGTGAACCAAGTGTCAGTGATGTCTTGCAAGGCTTGCTCAAGCCATGTTGTCTCACATGAGTACATGTGCATTGTAATGTTGAGTCATGTCAAGTGTATGTCAAGTGTCAATGGTTGGATGTAACATTCATAGAGTAGGTGAAGAGTCATGAGGGTAGTTGAATTGTCACAAAGGGGAATGTCAAAGGGTCACCCCACCCTTTGCTATAAGTAGTCCCTCATAACTCATTGTAGAGGATTTTGGTTAGCCAAGCTTCTGATAATACTACCTCGGATAAATCTTGGAAAGTATTGTAATGTGCCTTGGCTTCTCCATTGCACAAAGCTAGTTCATATCTTTGGAGGAGCAGGCCGATGTGGCTGTAACGTTCCACTATTAGGCCTAGCAAGTTTACATGGATGTACTATATTATTGTGACTTACACTTCTTTATATAATAAGAGCCAACAAATTTTCATGCCTATGTTGTTATTGTAGTTGGACTACTCCAGTTGCCTTAATGATATATGTTGTTTAACTTACGTATTTGTGTATGAACTAATTTGTATGCAATTATATGAATCTTGTTGTTAATGTGTTGTGTATGTTGTTAATGTTGTCCCATCTGTGCAACTACTTTTTCGGACACCAGACAAATCTTTCACATGAACCTTGTTGTAACAATTGTTGCACTCATCTCAGAACTGATCCGTGAGTATTGTACATGTTATCTTACCTTGTATGTTGTGATTGTCACATCTAAGTGGATTACTCTGCCAGAATCTGTGCATGTCCTTTTGTGTTATGTGTTCCTAGCCAAGTTGGGATTGATCACTTTCAACCTAGAACTTACCTTCACCCACATCTCCCCTTTATGTGTTAGAACATCTCATACACCTTCTTTGACTCATTGCATCAGTCACACCCTTTCTACTGACAGAGTTATCTTACTTGCCTCTGTGGTATTTTATATTTTATTTCACAGGCTTTCGGCTGCAAGTCAAGAGGGGTCCAATGTGAAATCTGAGCGCCAGTAAAAAGTGATTTTGAGTGTGTATTGTCATGACACTATGTGTCGGGCTTCGGGCTTCATTCATCTCATTTCGAGCTACGGTTGCCGATGGTTATTGTTTGGCTGCAATATTCTATTTTCTGTGGATAAACCCCATATTAAATAATGTTTTCTAAATTTTAATCCCTTTTATGAAGACCGAATGGCATTTTTTAAATGGTAAAAAAAATTATATATACAAAGGGATGTATGGTAATTGAGTTTTTTATATAAAGGGGACGTATGGCATATACATTTATATGGTGTATTTTTATGGGATTTATATGAGATTTATATGGTGGACTTATTTGAGATTTATGTGAGGTGGATTTATATAATGATGGATTTATATGGGTCACATGGTGGATTTGAAATCTTCTGAGAATGCCCTTTTGAGTACAATTTTACTATATATTGACAGAAGTATATTTTTTCATTAACAGTGAAAGTTTTGCAGCAGAAGTTTTTTTTTACAGTATGCATTCAATCATATCCATGGTGGGAATAGTTCTCACTGGCAAGGAGAACTATCTTGAATGGTCCCAAATGATAAAACACACCCTCATTTTCAATGAGTTGTGGAAAGGAGTGCATGTCGGAGACGGAGACAATGAACCTGTATAGCCTACCTTAGACAAAGAGCTTGTCATTTAGGAAAACAAGAACAGCAAAGCTTATGCATTAATTGCAACATATGTAAATGAAGAGGTGAGTCGCCATATTTCATCATATTCAACTGCCTTTGAAGCCTTACAAATGCTGAAAGTACTCTATGACTCACATTCTGCACTTGAAGTTGTTCAACTCATGATTAAACTCTTCACTCTTGAACTGCAAAATAATGATCCTCTTGCTCTTGCATCTGAAGTAAAGTCTATAATGCATGATATCAAATCCACTAAGGTTGAATTGGGTTATTCCTCTTATCACTTTTCTCAAGGCACTTTACCTACTTACTCCAATTATCTTGAGTCATTGCAAGCAAATGGAAATCTCAAAGATATAACCTTTGACTCTCTTGTGAAAAAGTTTGCTGAAACAGAGAAAGCTTTTGGAAAGAAGACAACCCCTGAATCTCCTGAAGAGGCTGTGTGCCTTGCTCATAAAGAAAAGCATCATGCTCAATATTCTACAAGAGGAAGAGGTGGTTGAAGAGGAAGAGGAAGATATTTCAGAGGCAAGGGGCCAGACATTCTCAAGGAGAAAAGGCAGATTTGCACTACATACGCTGCAAAAGAAATGGATCACATGATGCCTCTACATGCAAGCTACCATGGGACAAAATTGAGCAGAAAATAAACCAATAGAAAGGTAAAACTGATGATACAAACAAAGGTGAAGCACCTGAATCTACTCACTATGTTGTGGCACAATGTAACATTGGAGTAAATGAAGATTTATTTAATGCTTCACTTCCTTCTTGGAAAAATGATTGGTTGCTTGATTCAAGAGCAACCTACCACATGAATCATAGAAAAGATTTTTTTGAAGATTTCACTGACAATGTTGATGGAGTAGTATACTTTGCAGATCAATCAAAAATCAAGCCATCAGGGCTTGGAACAATTAGGCTTAAACTGCCTGGTCTTCTAGACTTTCTTCTACATCATGTTGTGTATCTCCCATAGCTCAAAATAAAATTGCTATCCTTGGTCCATATCCGCCAGCAAGGTCACTCCATTCATATGTTTGATGGAAAGCTTGAGGTAAGAAATGCATCTGACCACTCACTTGTCATGAGGGGAATAGAAGAAGAAAGGCTTCTCAAACTGCAAGGAACCTCTGCTCATGCACAAAATTTCTCATACAATTCTCATCATGAAGAAGGTACCCTTCCATCAAGTTTATTATGGCATGCCAGATTTGGACGTTTGAACTATGACAGTTTCCGCTTGTTGAAGAAAAATGGTGTTGCTGGTTTGCCTACAATTCCTAGGAAACTTAAGCAATGTGATGCTTGCATTC
>APFE031014358.1:86290-100271 GCA_000404065.3 Pinus taeda
TGCTCTTCCCCTTCGAGATATCTGTGGGGTACTCTCCTTTGCACGAGAGTTGGGTAATGTGATGGATTAAGTGATCTGTGATGGGGATGGGCTGCCCTAGCCACAAACACCCACCATGCACCAGGCAAAGCCACTGCCTGATGATGAATATCATTAACTGGGCACGGTGGAAATGCGGCACCAAGGGCAGGTTTAGTAACCCTACCTTTCTACTCTGCATAACCACTTTAACTCGATAACCCGTGCCACAGTGTTCTGCTTGGGCTTCATGAGCTATGTGGTCTCTAGATGAGGGAATTTCTCATGGTCAGCAAGATCCTAATCTTCAAATATCAAGCTCGGCACCCATCCCAGGTCTGTGCCCTCAAATATGATGTCATCCGGGAGGAGCAGAGTCTGGTGAGAGGTCTTGCTCTCGTCGAGTTCTATGGGCACTTTTTCCTTCCCCTTCCATGGAGGGATATACGTAGGCAGCTTGGTTGGAGGGTGCGCAGGCTCAGTTTCTTCCTCCATGCCCTTGTCCTTGTCTTATTCAATTATGAGGTCCTCTAGGTCTTCCTCCTCCTCATCGATTTCCAAGTTAACTGCTTCCCCTTTCTCCTCCATCATCAATTTGGTGCGCAATAAGTTTCGTGGGAACACACGCATTGGAATCATCGGTTTTTTGTCCTTCTTCAGCCTCGAAGTGCATGGTGATTTAGGGATTTCTGCCACAATCCCGATGCCTTTAGGGGCATCTTCCACAGTTAGATCCTACGCGGCCTCTTCAGCAGTCATCTCTGCAATTTCCCTAGCTTCCTCAGATGTTGCCATCTTTCTCATCCAAAAATCTCTTAATTTATGAGGGGCTCAATCAATGCTTGACATAGGGCAAATAGATATCGGCTCGAAATATGCAGGGCATACAATAGCTCAATTCACAAATGACCAAATGTTGTTTTCTGGGTAGCCCTTTGTAATTTATAGCACCTTTTGAAATTGAATTCGACCGTTCCTCCCAAATCCAGTTCATTATTTCTCCCTTGGAGGTAGATTTTCCCAAATATTTCCCATAAAGCACATCTTAAATGCCTGCCGCCTGCTCCATTTGGTCTCAAGTCAAGCATCACATCATGAATAGTGACTCCAACGGTCACTTTCCAGCCAAATCACGTGGTAGCGCAACCCCCCTTGCCCGGTCGCGGACATTGTGACACTTTGCTCCTACGCGTAGTTCCAACATCACGTAGCTCTCGCACAGAGTAGTTTATAGTCCCACACCTCCTTTCAACTACCTGGAGCGCTAAGACTACACTTCGCACGGCTAGTTAGGTGGCCACACCACTTGTATAGGGTTTCAACCGATCATCCATCACGTTTCATGGAACACATCCACCTTTTATTGTTGCTGGCTACGTCGCGCACTTTATCATCTACAGTGCACCACCATGGTTGATCTGTTTATTAATATGTGGTCCAATCCAAGGCATCATGCTGGTCAACTCTCTGCAGTAGTCCCCAAATTTGTCAACGTAATCGTGCACACCGTGTTTTATCACCATGGCTTTCTTATCGAGAAAATCCCTCTTTATTTCGTCCTCACGCTTCTTGACATTCAAATTTCAACAGAGCACTTTTCTCCCTTAATCACGTCCTTTCTTTCATAAGTTCCTGGAGCCTAAGATCACCCTGTCAGATTTCTTCCTTAGGTCCCAAGCATTTTGCTTCATTTAGCTACGCGATCCCTTCTTCCAAGGCTCCACGAGCCATCATATCTATAGGCACTACTATGCGCAGACTAGTCATTTTATATGTTATGGGGATTACAGCATTCGCTCCATACTCTAGCCTCAGAGGCGCTTGCTCCGTAAGTTTTTTGCACGATGTCCTATAAGCCCACAGAACCGCTAGTACGCGTAGGTCCAATCAGTCCGCTATGCCTTGTGTACCCTATTCAACACGTCACATACTTCGTTAAAGGCTTCTACATGGATAAATTTTTGCACATTCATTCCTTACATACTTCGTTGTTCCAATCGGACAGGTCATTTGTGCAATTGCCTCACCCCCACATGCTTACTAACTGTGTCTCCTAATGCGAAGGCTGCGTGCATCTATGTAGTTTTTGTAACATATGCTTGTCTACATCTGGACAGGTGTGTGTGCAGATCATTCTGTCTAGCAATCTTGCCTATTAATGGAAACTGAGGCTCTCAAAACCACATGCACATCATTCTCCTACATTTGCGCCAGTTTTTAAAGATTCCTTGGTGTGTGCCCCACCACCTCGTGGGTGTAGCATTTAGTACGCATTTCAAATCCTCGAAACGTTGATGTTTCGGTACCTCCCTTTCAAATCTATTCAGGAAGTCATATACCTTGCTTAACCCATCATACGTAGGTGGATCCCTTACCTCTGTTGATATGTAGCAGAGTGATCTTGTCATCATGTTATAGTTCAACGTGGTTACCTCGTGTAACCAGTTCTACCATCACTCTATCTCCTCATCAAATTTGATGTATAGGAGCTTTTGCGCTCCAATGAGATTCATCCATCCGTGTTGGGATTCACCTAGTCTTGCTCTCGCACGGTTATCTTGTAGATGCAGTCCAAGTCGCCATCGCTATTGTAGTCACTGGCTCCGTGTAGCATGATCCTTCTACAGGGTCCAAAGCTACAACTACAAGCAGAGACTTTTTCTCCAAAATCATCTTTCGCTTCTTCAGATTCATCACCCCATTCATGTAAGTGGCCCATTCGATTCCTAATAGCATGGGGTAGGGATTGTGGTCATCAGCAATCTCTATCACTTCAAAATCTACTAGTGTTCTCGCTACTTCAATATCCAGTGTGATCCCCTACAATCTTCCCATAGGTAGGATCTTTTTCCAGTTCTTCATCCACAGTTGGATAGGAGACCATTATAGCGTCGGCCTTCCCATGCCCTCTCATGTCTACTTCGGCAGAACGTTTGTGTCTGATCTTATGTCTAGAATTGCTTGGTCCATCTCATATTCTCCAATTTGTGTGGCCAATCTTATTTCTCTTCCCATCCTTGTCGTGTTCTTTCCAACCTTCCTGACTACATGCGGTTCTGTTGGCGCGGTCCCAGAGCATCTATTTATGAGTTCCTGCAGTCCCTTTACAGACTTACTGTCACGTAGCAACTTCATGCATGTTTCCAGGAATGTTGTGAGCATCGAGGAGTCCATTTCCAGCTCCAGTATGTCTTTCCTTCCTGAAGTGGAAGCATCAACGAAGCTCTTCCTAGCTTCCATGAAGGTTTTCTTAGTGCACTCCAAATCAAGCGCTAGTTCTTTCGTCGGATCATTGCGAACCCAAGTAATCTCTTTAGGCTGCTTGCCTTCATCATCCCTTGTCGTAATTCCACTTTGGAGCATAATATTCACATTAGGGTTTCCCTCACATAGCTCAGACCTCATTATTTGCAGGTTCTAAGTCGGGGGAGGTTGGAGCGCTCCCTTGTCGCGTAGCTACGCTATCAGTGTAGGACAATCCTCCATCCCATGATTAAGCAATGTACAATACAAGCATGATGGATGCATCAGATTCATACAATCATGAGCATAATTCCCTAGCCCTCCACAGTTGTAACATATCAACTGTCCCCGACCTCTTCCAGGTCCTCCTCCACCTCAGCCTCGTCCGCGCCCCTGAAGTCCAGTTCACACCATTCCAGCGTTTTCGTCAAGGGGCCGCGTTTCAGCCTGAACCCTGTAGGTGGGATTCCTATCCATCATCAATTCATAACTTCTACAAGTGCGTTCATCATGTCCCACTAACCTACAAATATTATAGAACAACTGCTGTGAATTTTGTATGTATTTTTGTAATAAATGGTAGTTGTCCATAGCATGATTTCCCCCTATTTGACAAATTGTGAACCATAATGCAGGCCCTGTGCTAGGTCCTGCTTGTGCCTTTGGTCTCAATGACATTGGTTCTCCTCCTACGAGGTAATTCACGAACACTAGGTAGTGGTCCTTTTCATGACCCTCACCCTTACATTTAACACACCATACCTCGTCGCGCACCTCTGGGTGAGCCGTCTTGTCCTGTTTCCAAATCTGGATCTCAAGACACAAGCTTTCAACTGTGCGTGGATCTTCTGAACTCCTAGGTTAGGATCTTGTCACGAGGTCTCATGCAGTCTCATCATGATCTCCAAGGCCTCAACCTGAGTGGTTAACCTTTGTTGTGAAACCGCCTTCCTTAAATGCGGTGTTAGTGATGCTTCAAACTATTCGCGGTGTTGTCGATTTGTCAGTCATGTTAGCTTCGCAAATTGTGCACTTCAGACTCTGATCCAACTCCTAAGGGGTCTTGCCTGGTAGCATTGTGATCTCCTTGAACCCAATGATCGACTGTGCCTTTGACTTCGGCCTGCTAAATTCTTTGTTTAACACAGTTTGGATATATGCGATACTTGCATTCGGATTGTCATTGGAATGCTTAATGTACCAGCTCATTACACGATCTTGTAGAGCAATGACAAATGTTGATTTCTTTATATTTTCATCTGTAACTCCCTGCACCTCCTATACAGCTTTTATCACAAACCAAAACTAGTATGGATCTTCATTCCCTACTCCCTTGAACACTGGCAACTTTATTGCACTTTTTATATTGACTCGCCGTGGTGGCGGAGGTGGTATGGGCGGAGATTGGGGTGAAGATGGTGAAATTGGTGGTGGTGTGGGTGCGGGTGGTATGCATGGAATCCTATGCTTTATCAAATTTATCACACTTCTTGGTGAGACCTTCGCGAGCTCTTCCTTGTCCCCTTACAGAGGTGAAATCAAGGGGCTAGTTTCTAGCTTTGCACTTCCTTCGTTTCTATAAATTCTACCACTTTGCATAGCCCAAAACATCAATTTATTCGTTTAACCCACTTTTCACAAAATAGCATTTTAATGCAAGTGTTCAAAGGCTTAATGTACTTACCTCGTGGTCCTTTGAGGAAGTGTCGCTTTGCCTTGTTGTAGCTGACTAAAGTATCTACCATGAACTCAGTGATGAATCCTCCTATAATTCGATCAAGCCAGTGATCAATAGCATGCACGATCTTATCCTCTGATGCTTCCAATATATGCACCACTTCTTGAGTCCACACAATAGGTCTATCAAGCTTACACCTTCCTTGGCTATCTGTTATCTTTGTGATCCACTCGTACAACGCAGTAGGGAAAGATGCGAAGAAAATTTCTTGGACTTCTGTGTACAGGTAGTATTCCAACCATTCTTCTTTTGATAGTCGCGGATTCCTATTCTCCTATGCCACGAACTCGTGAATCTTCCTATCCAACCATTCTTCAATTTCTTTCTTAGTTGGATTCCAGTGATACGACATCAAACATCTCTATGTAGATCCTGGTCGTAGCAACGAAACCATTTGTTGGTTTGTTGGGGCCTGACCCAGGTTCAGAGTTAATTAGGTAAACAAATCCCTATACTACTCGCCCTTTCGGCAATAGTCCGCGAAGTGTGGACTGAGGTCTCACACGAAGTAGTGTGGGGGGTGCTAGAACCAGGTTTCCACAACTTTGAGATGTCTGAGGGTTTGGTTTTTTCCAACTATGAGTTCCTTTGTGTAGGTTACTTCACGCACTTTCCTGGCCTTTGTGCCCTAATATATTCTCCTTCACGCAACCCTAACCAGGTGTTGTGCAGCTTCCATGCTGCTAGAGTAGTGATCTACGCTATTTCACTAAATCACACCCGAGATATTACTTATCTTCTTATACCAGTTAGTTATCTTCACGCAATAGGATGCCTTATGTCATATTTACTTGTTTAGCACATTCATTTGAGTTTGCGCAGTAAATAAACAATAAACTTGTAATTCATACTCAATAATACATAAGCCAGGAAAAGATACACAAAAATATGGTAAAACTTCTCTTTATTAATTCTTACAATGGTTACAAACTCAACTTGCCCTGCACACTCAGCTGCAGGGGTCCGCGAACATAGATGCAGACTACTAGGCCTCTGCGCACTCAGCTGCAGAGCCTTCCCCTACTCTACGACCCAAAGACATGATTTACACTTGACATAATGCTTCATCAATTTCCTCTCTATTTTCTACGATTCTTCTTTCTACACTTAGAGCCTCGCCCTATTTATACAATCCCATGGTTCACAAACCATGGGTAGATATTTCAAACAAACATTATATTACAAGAACAAGGGCAGACAACCCTGTGACTCTATTATGACTTTGCGCTCCGCGCCCACAAATTGCGGAGTCTTTACAATGGACTTAATCAAAACTTGGGCTTTAAACCCCAAAACATGCCTTGGGGGGATTCCACGCCCAACATGATACATATTACATCAATATCATAAATGCAATGAAAATAATCATCATGTGTACAACCGTAATGCATATAACAAGAAGTTACTACCATTCATGATTATCCAACACATATGCATATGACCACACTGATTAACTAGCATCTATCATGTATGTAAGCATAACATCAATGGAATGGAAGGCATATACATAACCATAATGCATATAACAATCATTAACCAACATACCTGCATACCTAGCATATAAACTTATATGACCCTGTGGTTCAATGTTGCAACCTCGCTTTGATGATTTTCATCTCTTACTTCATCTAAGCCTACACATCAACATAATAACATACCAATAGCATCATGATGACACGAGACCACAACACCGACCATCACAAATCATCTTTTACCTACTATACATGCATAACCATGACCATGACAATGCATTCATAACAATATATAGACATTGACATGCATAAAAAATGCATATACAACTAGCATGCATTCATAACAAACACATCCTAACAATAGCAACACCAACTCCTACATGTCAACATGACTGTAACAGTTACCACCACCATGCATACACAATAAGCACATAGGCCACAAGCATAAGGAAATATGCAACTGACATGTATGCATGACAAGAACATCCCAACAACAATCTCATCAACTTTTACATGTCAACAAAACTGTAAAATTGACCACTACCATGCATACATAACAAGAACATATACAACCTACATGCACACAAGACAAACATATTCCACCCATCTGTTATCGGGAAATCTAGTGTCCATGCAGAGGTGCTAGTCCCACTAAGACGGGTAGCTATCTTAGAAACAAACAAACTAAAGTTACTTTCGTTTTCCTTTATGAGAAGTAGATAGGAGAGGAGAAAAGAATACCAACCTCAATCTTTCGTTTGGTTCCTTTCTTGTTCCTTCTCCCCTTTGACAGATCTTTGCTGCTCCTTCCTTGATTAGTCCGCTTCAAAGAGTACCTGTAAATTCAAAGCAACATGATACCTTCAAAGTACAGAGATCTATAATCATAAACAATATAAGACCAGATATATATTGACCACACAAATGCACATATCGTCAAACATACAAGAATGTGGAGGAAGACTTGAATAGCTTTATTGATATAAAGATTAGAAGAGAGGATTACAACCCATTGATCTGACCCAACGTCATCCTCCCAGCATGAAAGCCCTTCTTCACCTCATGAAAAGCTTAGATCACCCACTACTATGAATGTACACCAAAAAACCAACAACACTTCCTTACAAGATGCAAAATTCCAGCCTCTGGATCTCTGGGATGAGGGATCCATATATAGATGATTTCAGGGGGTGAGTCAGCTTCTGGGATTTTGATTAGTGTCTTCTCTCTAATAGTTATTTGTTCCACTTGGAGATTCATGATCTCTTACTCATCCCTGGGCGAATTCAGAGAGGCAAGTGTCACGGGAGAAGTTTCTGGAAGATTCCATGATCACCACCTTGCAAATTGTCTCTGCCATTTGTCTACTCTCGCCCATCGCACCATACAGAAGGGATTTTTAGTATGCATCACACTTTTTTCATGTGGCGGGTGAGATGTATTGCACCCTTTGCACTAAGCAGTGTGTATGGTCTAGTTTTGACCAGTTCTGAGCAGTTTTCCATGGAGAACTTCTGGGAGATGATGTAATCAGCTGACCTTGTTCCTTTAGGCTATGAAACAACACTTTTAGGGACTCAGAAGCCCTTGGTTTATGGACATATGTGATTGGGGTTGTAGTGCCAAAATATGTCTATAACAGTTACCCCCTAAAGCATGAGGTCGTAAATCTTTTGATGTTGGGTGAAATGCTTTATCATGAGGATGTGAGGTTTTTCGAACTGGAAGGTGACCTGTCATAAGATACAATACAATATATTATCTTCATAATATTTTCATGATCTAGCTGAGGCGGCCATTCCCATGCTCAGCTTTATAAATTCATTTTCATGTACATAGGACAGACAACCGTCTATATGGCCGACTGATGATTCCGATAGAGCCATCATCCTTTGATTTGGATGATCATTTGTGCAGCAATGATGTACCTTTGATGTCTTTATTTTCTTTAATATATCGCAGCCCGGATGGATGAAACTAGATTCGGGGTTATCAAACTCATTCAATCTTCGCCCGAAGTAAAAGTCGATCCATGTGAAAAGATGTTATGGAGTCGAACATGGAAAGACATCGCCTGATTACCAGCCAATGATGTAAGCTATTAACAGGCATGAGAGGAATCACAGATAATGATGATGACCCTCAAGATACGATAGTACAATTCACATGGTGTGAAAATGGGACTTGGTGTCGAAAACCACGCAAAATCTTTCAGTCGAAGGCCATTGATGTAAACCTGTCGCCGGAAGTGAGAAACTTGCCATTGAGGCATGCAAGCTTCAACGTACTGAAAGGGTTTTTCCTAGGTCGACTTCTTGGATAATGAGCTGAAGTCAACAAGAAGTGACCTGCCATAGGAGGGCCTTAATGAATCCCACATCTATGACACGGAACGGAGCAAATGATTTTGTGGAGGTGAAAAGGATCTGATGATATAGGGTTCACGGTGGCGGTCATGAAAGAATGAAGTGTAAAGGTATTGCAGTGGATGAGACACAAGTTGGGTTGGTGAATTCTCTGAGCGACTTCTCTTGAACATATTGGCGACACTGAAATGGATTGGTAGCATTTACCCAAAAATGGATGGTAAGGTGGACCAATGGTAATATGACCAGTGAATAGAATAACCCAACCCGACTCAATCATGGTGATGGAGTGAAAGTGTCATGTTCAAGAGAGACTTGCTACCAATAATGTTTCTTCAAGTTTTCTTCCCAATTTTTCCCCAGTCATTGCTGAGCAGTACCTCTTTATTCTTGTCAAGCTTGATGAGGATAACATATGCTTGTTCTATAATTTTCCCTTCGGGCAAACCCGTCACTATGTTTTAACGAGCCTAGCGACAGTGAAACTTGTTCTTGTCTGCATGGACAAGTTTGTCACTATTGGTTTTAAAGAGTTTAACGACAAAGATAACTTGGTCCCTTTTCAATTTTAGAGAGTCTAAAAAGGGACGGAAAGGAAACTCCAACAATCCTTTTTCGTCATATAATCCCTTAAGTCTGAAAAAGTATAAAACAATATGAAAGGGATGAATTTTTTATAGTTTTAACGAGCCAAACAAGACTAGTACTCGATCTTTTTGTGTAATGATCCCTCAGGTCAAAAAAGATTAAAATATAGAAGAGGGATAGCACTTTCGATCATTTTAACGAGTTGGAGAGGCCAATTGCTCGACAATCTTTTCATATTTTACGAGTCAGATGAAAAGAGCTTAAAGGAGACTCGTTTTCTGAGGAACGAGTGAAATTTTTGGGTAGCAGTTATTTCCAGGTAAGGTTTGGAACTTTTCAATCATGGCAGTGTTACGAGGATAGCTAACAGAATCACTCATCGCAGTTGTTCCTCAAAAGGGTAAACAATAAAATGGAGGTGTATGATCCGCTAAAATAGAATGGAGGTGATGGTAAGAACTATGATAATGCATTCACAATGGTTATTTACCGGAGATTGGTTCATTTTTTAATGAGCTTAAACTCTAGTGGAACATATGCTCATTGCTAGGTTTATTTTTTAACGAGATTGAACTTCGTGTAAAACTGCTCGTGGTGGGTTTATTTTTTAACGAGCTTGAACCCTGCGGTAACATTGCTCGTTGCTAGGTTTATTTTTTAAACGAGCTTGAACCTTGCGGAAACATTGCTCATGATAATTTTGCATGCCCCCAGCATAATAATGCAAATCGAGGTGCATGCCCCCCAAGCTTCATTGCATTCAACGCGGTGGTTGGAATGAAGGTTTACCTCCGAGATTGAAAGGGAGTTGCTTCATTTTTTAATGAGGTTGACATAGTAAAAGAACTATCCTCATTACTCCTTGTTTCATTTTTTAATGAGGTCAACACGAGATAAGAACCATCCTCGGAATCCACTGTATTTATAGTATTTGATAGAAAATCAAAAACTAAAGGATGATTAAGGTTGTTGGAATAATCTTCGTGGTATTCCAGAAGATGGGAACGATGGTGGTAATCTTCCCATGGTGCCTCTCCTATCATCATTGGCTTAATGATTCCTTCGTCTCTAGAATGTACATGTGCCCAAGTATCTGAAGAGGTTCCATGTTCCTTAGACCTATCTATTCAAACACTCGATGAGCATTGTTTTGGGTTTGCCCCCTAGGCCAAGAAAATTGATTGCTACAATATTTCTAAAATGGTGATGATCCATGCTGACAAAATGTTTAGGAATCTTCCAAATCTTTTAGATATAGAATATATCATATTGCAGGTTTCCACCATGGTCACTTCTGCCAAATTACTCAGAGGCGGTAGGGCGAAAGTGCCCATTAAGGTAGTGTCCTTTAGGAGGCAATCTTCCAAATCTTTTAGATATAGAATATATCATATTGCAGGTTTCCACCATGGTCACTTCTGCCAAATTACTCAGAGGCGGTAGGGCGAAAGTGCCCATTAAGGTAGTGTCCTTTAGGAGGCCTACTTCGACATTTTGAAGTGATTGAGAGCTTCCATGGATCATTGGAATGCTTCCTATAACATGTGAACTATTGGGGAGGAAGGTTTGTTGATCAATGATTGTAATTCCTCCTTGAAAAGGAAATGCAATATTTCTAAAGTATGTTGACACAACAGCAGCCATCGTATAAATCCAGGGCCTTCCTAGTAGGATGTTGTAATAGAGGTTCTGTCGATAACTTCAACATCAATCTATATTGTTTTTCCCCTCAGTTCAACTTGCAAGATACTTAAAATCCCGTATGGAGTGTATGTTCATCCATCAAATGTGTTTAACATCATCGACGATTGCGAAAAGGGTGGTGAGCCTAAAGTTTTCCAACAACTCATTGACATAATACATGTAGATGCCCCCTCATCAATAATTGTTCGATGAACAGTTTTGTTGAGTGCTTTCACTTGAATAAGGAAAGCGAGCTGAGCTGGCAATTGTGGGTAATATCCTTTATGATTAAAGGTCACAAGATTGGAATCCGCTGGGTCAATCCCACCAATTTCTGATAATAGAGCTTGCTTCCAGGATGGGAAATTTTACAGTACCTCAAGTGTCAACATAGTGGACGGCGATTGGGCCAGGTCCTCTACTATAGTATAATTATGTGCTACTCTAGCACAAGGATTAAATGTCGATTTGTGTACTACTCCCTTTGGCGACTTTATCATTAACTCAGGAATGATGGTCTTATAAAGTTATATATTACGAAGAAATGGAACACATAAAATATTGCAGAAATATAAACACAGAAAACGCATAAAACAACAGAGACACAAATATACGTGGTTCACCCAGTTTGTGCTACGTCCACCCCGAACAGCCAGTCCTTCCTTTCTATTATCCAGCAAAATGAAGAGACACAACCTACAACAGATCCGCTGTAATATCCTCCGTTTTCTCTCACAGTCTCACCTCTCTGTTTCTCACTTGGAGAATACAAATATATTACATAGACTCAATATAATACCCTCATACAAAGAGAGAGGTTGCCTTCTAGGGCCAAAAACCCTAAACTAAACATAAGTTCTACCATCATATCATCTGCCTAATGAATAGCCCAAATTGAATAGAAATTACTATACTTTTACAAGGCAATTTTACATCTGTTTTTAGCTTCGGGGGCACTGCCCCTGAGCCCTCGCTGAGGGACCACTGGCCCCTGGACCCCCCCAACCCGAGGGGATCGGCACCCCCAGCCCTACAGGATCGGCCCCCCCGAACCCCCGTGGGGGGTACAAGTCCTCCCCGAACCCCCCCGCATGGAGGGCTGTACAAACTTACTGGGTATAAATCCGGCTGAAACAAAGACCTCTGAACAATCATGCTCCACACACAACAATCTCACACTTGGAGAATGATTGTATCAATTCCATCGCTGCTTCACTTGCTGGACAATGAATCCTCTTTGGACCTGGCTGTTTCTCATCTTCATCGTCATCCTTGAAGACCAATTGAAACTGATCATGTTCTCAGTTTCTCCCTGGTTACAACTTTTATTAGCATATCTGCAGGATTCTGGCTAGTGTGTATATTTTCCAACTTCAACTCTCCATCTTCCAACACTAATCATATGAAATGGTACTTGAGTTGTATGTGTTTAGTCCTGGAATGAAATGCTGAGTTCTTTGCAAGTTGAATGGAACTTTGGCTATCACTGTATAACGTGCCCATATCATGCTCCTTACCCAATTCACCCATAAACCTTTGTAACCAAATCATTTATTTACTAGCCTCTGTAGAAGCAACATACTCTGTTTCTATTGTTGAAAGTGCAACAACACTTTGGATTTTTGAAATCCAATTGATAGTTGTTCCACCAACAATAAATACATATCCTGTAGTGATCCTCCTGTTATCTCTGTCACCTACCATATCTACATCAACATATCCCTGTAGGGAAATGTTTGAACCACCAAAGCCTAATGCTTGATTTGCGGTACCTTTCAAATATCTAAGAATCCATTTCACTGCCATCCAATGTTCCTTTCCTCGATTGTTCATTTACCTACTTACAACTCCCACTGCATGTGCAATATCAGGCCTTGTGCAGACCGTTGCATACATTAAGCTTCCAACTGCTGATGCATATGGAACTTTAGACATATAATCCATGTCTTCTTGGGTCTTTGGGCACATTTCCTTAAGTTTGAAATGGCTAGCAAAAGGTGTACTAACTGGTTTTGCATTGTGCATGTTAAATCTTTTCAACACCTTTTGTATGTACTCATTCTGAGACAATGTTAATTTGCGATTTTTCCTATCTCTAGTGATTCTCATACCAAGGATTTGTTTTGTAGCCCCCAAATCCTTCATTGCAAATGAATTTGCCAATTTTCTTTTGAGCACATTTATTTCCTGTATGTTAGATCCTGCAACAAGCATGTCATCTACATACAATAACAATATAATATAGCTGCCATCATTTTGCCTTTTCAGATAAACACAATGATCAGAGTGACATCTAGTATAACCTTGTTTAGACATAAACTTGTCAAATTAGATACCACTGCCTTGGAGCCTGTTTTAAGCCATACAAGCTCTTCTTCAACATACACACTAGTTTCTCCTTCCCTTTTACCTCATATCCTTGTGGTTGCTGCATATATATCTCTTCCTCCAAATCCCCATGGAGAAAGGATATCTTTACATCTAACTGCTACTAGACTTAAAATAGTTCTGATTGAAGTCATTTTAACAACAGGAGAAAATATTTTATCAAAATCAATACCTTTCTTCTGTGCAAACCCCTTCACCACAAATCTAGCTTTGTACCTCTGTTTTCCTCCATCTTCTTCCTTCGGCCTGTAAACCCATTTATTCTGCAATGTAGTTTTACTTGCAGGCAACCTAACTAATTCCCAAGTCTGGTTATGCATTAAGGAGTCCATCTCTTCTTCCATGACTAGCTCCCACTTCTTCTTGCTTTCAACCTGCATTGCTTCTTCATAACATTCGAGTCCACCAGAATGAGTCAACAATAAATAATATAATGAAGGAGAGTATTGTTCAAGGGGTATACTTATCCTGGTAGATCTTCTAAC
>APFE031014358.1:116481-189717 GCA_000404065.3 Pinus taeda
TCTATAGAAAATGGCTTTTCTATCATACAAGTAAGGACTCCCTAAAACAATTCCACATATATCCAAAGGAATTATGTCTAACTCAACCTCATCTACAAATGCTGATCCAAAAAAAAACTTGAGTTTACACTGTCTAGTCACTTGTAGTTGTGATTTATCATTCAACCATCCTAATGGGTATGGTTTCTTGTGAGGTGTAGTTGCTAATCCTAATTTCTTTATAATTGCTCCAGAAATCAAATTTACTTATGAACCACTATCAAACAAAGTATCAATCTTTTGATGTTTGGAAACAACTCGAATATGGAAAAGCACATGTATTTTTCTCTCATGTTCTTCATCAATAATAGATTGAGCATAATTACTAGTAGATGCTTTAGAATTCTTACCTTTGATACCTGTGGCTACAATGGTTGTTTCATCTCCCGAGTTTGACCCCAAATCTTTCTAAATAGTTGCAATAGTCTTCTTCTTCTTTCCCTTAGACTTCTTAGGTCTCAGCTCTGGATGCAGAATCCAACAGTGCTCATCATCATGCCCATCCTTTTTATAGTGAGTGCATGTAGCTTTGCTTTTCTGTGTAGTTTTAGCCTTCCTTTCTTTTCACTTCAGCTTTCTTTTCTCCTTGCTCTTGCTTGCAGTGGGTTGGGATGGTCCCCCAACTTCTAGAATTCCATTCCTTCCTCTAGCCTCTAGATGAGTAGCTTGTACAGATACCTCATCTATACTAGTGGGACTAAACATGAGGATGGTATGCCTCATGTAGCTGTGTAGACCACCAATGTACTTCAACAGAGTCTCTGGTGAGTCTAATGAGACTCCTAGGATCAATGCTCTCTTTCTGAATTCTTGAGTGTACCTTTGCACACTTTTCCCTTTCAACTGTCGAAGAGTTTGCCAACTCATCATGGCTTGTTGCATTTATGCCAATGGATAGAACTACTTTTTGATTGCAGAAACAAATTCACTCCAGACAGAGATGGTCTTCCCATGTCTTTTGATGTATTTTGATGTCAACTTGGGTTTTGCCTTCCCACCAAACCAAGGCAGTGCCTCCTAGGCGTAGGCTTTTCAGCTGAATTTTTCTCTTGTTTGAGTCGATGTTTTGCACTCTACAATACACATCAATTTGTCTAATCCAATTGTCCAACTTTTCTACATTCAACTCTCCATCATATATAGGTAAATCAAATTTGACATCTAGTTTGATCAAAGATACTTTCTTTTTGTTTTCAGGTTTGTTAGGAGGTCTGAGAAAGCTTTCCTCTTTCCCTTTTCCTTTTGAGTGGTCATGGAAATGAGACTCATCTTCTCCTTTTCCTTGTTTAGAGCCTGATGAATCTTCATCCTTATGTTTTCTAAAGTCCCTATACATTTCTTCTACCATGGACTTTATGGCTAGGAAACTTTCCATGAATTAAGGGTCTGGCCCCATAGAAGCTTCCTTTGTCATTGTCTTCCGAGGATAGACTCTCCCAATTTCAAGATTAGTTTCGACCAAATCTCCTTCTCCTAATTTGAGCTTTGATCTAGTGAGCATTCAACAGCCAAACCAACACAAGCTTGTCTAACCTTGACAGCCTAAATCTCTGATACCACTTGATCTGAAAATCACTCTTGAGTGACCTCAGTTAACTTATTAATGAATGAAGGTATTACAAACTCATGTGCTTGTGTGTGTCTACGTTATTTTAGGCAACAGATCGATCAGATTGCAAAATACATAGACACTGGAAAATGGAAAACAGTAAGAGAAACACAGTAAGAAAATACAAGAACACAACAAATTAATAAGGAGTTCACCCTATCCTCCAGGGCTATGTCTCTGGTCCAGCTTTCAATGGTGTCCTTCTTTTATTTTGTCTTTATGGTAGAGATTTGCAATGAGGAGCTCAATCTGAGTCCCCTGAAACAGAATTGCTTGGCATGGTGGTTCTTGGATTCCCCAAGCCACTAGAGTGCGCAGATTCTTTTCCTTTCCATGTCTTGACCTCTCTGGTCTTTAATGGGAGGATCCCAATGTGGTGCTCAATTCCCAACAGATCCTCTTAGGGATTTTCTTAAACCTCTCAAGCTTTCTGTCTGCTTGATGCTGCCTTATGTTGCAGGTCAGCTCGGCTCTCTGTCTTCGCTTTCTTTTCCTCTCGGTGTGTTATGTTCTGTCTGTTCATGGCTTAAAGCCAATTTGTCCTTGAATGTTCACTTCCTCTTCTGCCCCTGTCAGATCACCTGCTATTGCTTACTTGGAGTTCCTTGTCTCTACGTCATCGTTGATGGCTCATAGGGAGTGGCCACTTGTCCTCTTACAAACTATGCCCGCTCTTCCTCTTTGGTCCGGTTTTTTGGTTTTATTGTGGAATGAATCATCTGCCAAGTCAGCGGTCAACTCAGACTTCAAAATTCCTTATGCTGTGGCTTAATCCCCTGTTAAATCCGGTTCCTCCAGCAAGCGCGATATTTGTCGTCAGATCTGGAGCCTCCAGATCCTATGCCATTTCACTCATTTGACTTTCTCAACCATTAGTGTGCGATGAGCGGTGGTTTTCTCTCTCATACCCTTGCCACGTGTCAGGCGCTGAATGGAATCACTCATTTTTCTCCAAATCTACTTACCATCAAAGGGTTCCCCCCGATATATCACCAATTTTGGAGTGCGGTTCTCGCCTTTTGCCTTAGCACTTTCCCCATAATTTCCCAGCTTCCATGCGACCGAGTGCTTTGGGGCACTTTCCTATTCGAGGGGTTTTTCCTAGCGATGTGCAATTAGCGCATCAAAAATGCCCTCTATTTCCCGATCAAGGTTTCCCAAGTGCTAGTTTTGCCTCCTGCGTGGTCTCCATGGGCCTCAGTGAGCGCACTTTGACCGAGGTCCTCGTCATTCCTTGCTGGCTACAAACTGCCACTGTTAGAGGTCTTCCTGATTGCTTTTTATTCACAAATTTGAAGTCTGTCCTGTTTTGATACAGTCATGGAATCTTGATTATTTTTCATGGATTCAATTCATATTAACACATGCTATAGAACCTCTAGGAGCCAACCAATGTTTCCAGGGGATCGACCCATGAGACAACTTGACATTTCACTGACCTAGACTCCCAAACACTCTCATAACAAGGCATGCATGTGACTGGGGCCTTCAAGTCTCTCCCATAGCAAGGGCATGCATGTGACTAGGGCTTTCCAGTCTCACCCATAGCAAGGCCATGCCAATGATTGTGGACTCTTTGAGCTAGTTTTGAGCCAATGGCCCCAAATTTTGTGCCACTGTTTCAGGGCCAGGATTCAGGCCACTGCCCAGAACTTCATGAAGCTTTCAAAGATGATAAATAATATCAAAACAAAGGTACTAGTGAAAACACTTTATCAATGACTTGGTTGGACCCCTACTAGCCATGATAGGAATTTCATCAAACATGTCACAAATATACATTCTATAAGTCATTACAACATATCTAAGAATAGGGGTGTTAGGACCCTACATTGTTCCTTTTTGACCATATATTTTGCTATTATGTCATCTTTTCCTACCTATATTTAAAGTCCATGTTATTGCTTTAATCCATTTTTCCAAAGGTATAAAATATTTCTTCTCATTAATATACGTTTAATTTCTTTTACATATAATTACATTACCTTCATAGTTAATCGTTGAATCAAATTGTTGCTGAAACTGTTTATCATTGCAGTCTACGTTGCTGAAACAGCCTGGAGACTGCAGGGTTATCATTACAGTTTATGTTGTTGAAACAGTTAGAACAATGCGCAGATCCTGTTGCTGAAACAGCCGTGATTTGCATTCTAGATTCGACAACAACAGAAGGAGATCATCGAAGGAGCTTCTACACTTGTTTTAATGACCACTTTCTAAAGTTAGCATTACCATAGCCATTGTAACAACATTTTGTTAATGGGAAAATGCAAATTTATGGGAATAGGGTCTTGTTCTCTATTATAGCATAACTAGTTACTTCCTTTGCAGATTTATTTCTTTCCTAGATTGTTCTTTTTAATGTAATCAAGGATTCTTTGATAACTGTCTGCAATATATTGCTTTTGCTGTAACTCAGAGTAGCGCTTCAGTTTTCAAGGTTTGATTAGTATATTTATTACTAAAACTTTTAGTGCTTTTGAGATTGAGCATATATAGTGTGTAGTTGCCTTTGAAATAAACAGACTTACCTGGGTTGACAATTCATGTAGCACTTAATTGTTGAGTTAATAAGCAATTAAAGTGACCAACATTTTGGCGTTATTGCCAGGGAAGGCAATCATAGATTTCAAAAGAATTAATGTTCTTCTTTTAGATGTGCAGAATGCATGAGAGGACGCAAGAAAACTAATCCTACAGGTGGCAAGGGTAAAGGAAGAGGAGGAAGAAAAACATTTATTGATGAGATCACATCAAAAGCTGAAACTTCTCAGAGGCTAAGCTCTCGAAAGTCAAAGACTCAACATTCTCTCCAAACAAACTATGAAACAGAGGAAGTTATGGGCCCTAAAAGGGTTGAAGAGACAATAGAAAATATTGAGGAACCAGTAGAAGATATTGAGGAACCAGTAGAAGACATTGAAGAACCAGTTCAAGACATTGAGGGGCCAATGGAAAACATTGAAGGTCGGGCAATTGCAATAGGAGAACAACCAATGGAAGGGAACAATGAAGGACTCTTTGGTGGAGGACAAGTAGGAGGAGAGGGAAGAGATGAGAACTCTCTCTCCACCTTGGGATTTCCTATTGGGGATCTTCTGAGAGGGGAAACTCCCATGAAGAATATCCCACTCTCAGCCTTACCTAACTTCCATGGTTTATCTTTCGAAGATCCTGATGAGTTTCTTTTTGAGTTTGATATATTGTGTAGAAGTTATGATTATGTTTCTAATGCTCAGAAATTGAAACTATTTCCAGCAAAAAAGGAAATGCACTAAGATGGTTTATGAGTCTAGGAGGTCATGTAATCACAACATGGGAACAAATTAAGAAGAAGTTTTTGACCAAATATCAAGACTACTGCTGGACAAGAGAAAAAATGGAGGAACTATTTAAGATGGTCCAGAAGGACGATGAAAATTTGGAGGACTTTGTGGAAAGACTACAATACAATCTGCAGAGATCCGATCATCCCAATGTAAGTAAAGATATTCTTAAAACAATATTACTGAAAGGGGTAAGGGATGATTGTTTAGACATGCTAAATGTGCTTGGTAAAGGGGACATATCTAAAGATTCATATGATGAAATTATTAACCTCTGCAAGAGATGTTTAAGAGGAGCTGTAAGAAATAGATCAAATAGCAGGGATAATACATATTCAAGAGTCCAAAAATATTCCAGTGGAGGAGAAACAAGAGCTGAAATAGGTAATTTACTTGAGGAATTCAAAACTGAAATGTTAATTTCTTTTGCTTTACAGATTGACACCTTGCAGGTTAAGAAGAAATAAGTAGAAACATAAGCTATTTTGGCTATCATCTATCCCAAATGCAGAGATAAACATCCACTAAGGGAATGCCCATTGAAAAAAGTACCAATTTGCACCATTTGTGAGAAGGATAATGAAACTCAATAATGTCCTTCTCTACCAGGAATAAAAGAAGCATTGCAACCAACTTAAGAGGAAGCTGAAGCAGTTTATTTGCTGACACAGAGAAGACAATGGCAACCACGAGGACAAGGTATGAACTCTAATATTCCATTTACATCCTCTAATCATTGGAATAATTATCTTTAGTTTAATCAAGAAAATTACCCACCTTTTAACTAGATGCAATACCCACCCTTTAATCAAATGAATTACCCACCCATCCAGTAAGCAAACCCTCACTTTGTAGACCTTGCAATGTGGAACCCAACAAAAATCTTATTTTAATCAATGGAACCCAAACTGGAGAGCTCAACAAATCCTATTCCAAAACCAATTTCCTCAGTTTCAGCAACCACTCCCTCTATCATTAGGTGCTCCACCAAATAATCAGACAATAAGACCCCAGCTGCCTGTACAACCAAACCCTAACCCTAATAATAAAGTTGTGCAAGTCAATGATATTTAGAAATAGCCTATATCTCTTGTTTTCCCTACACAGTGTAATGATATTCATTTACGATCTGGGAGAATAGTTGAGCCTATTATTGATGATATTACCTCTTCTGACTTTGACAAAGAAGAGACAGAGGAAAATAATTTACCTAATAAGGGTGCTAAAACAGCAGTGCCACCCTCTAATAAAGGTGCTGAAATAGCAGAGCTACCATTCCTTGAGCGTTTAGCTCTCACTAAGACATCTGAGCCGCCTGCTTTTAATCTTTTAGGGGAATTGCAGAATCTTTATGTTAAAATTCAACTCTTACAAGCACTTAGAGATATACCAATTTATTCCAGAACCGTGAGAGATATTTGTATTAAGAAACCTGGTAGGAAAGCTAAAGATCCCCTTACAGTTCATGTATGGGTGATCTATCTTCCTTAATGTCTGGAAAAATCCCTCCTATTAAATATGGTGACCCTGACCATCCTACGGTTACAGTAAAAATTGGAAAAACTATTATTTCATGAGTTCTAGTAGATCTAGGTGCTGCTATAAATATTATGACCCTTGAAACTTCACAACTGTTACAGTTGAAGAATGTGATTAGAGAGACACCAACCATCCTGGAGTTAGCTGACTGTTCCACAATCAAACCAAAAGGAGTTATTGAAGACCTAATCATTTCAGTTGAATCCTGGAATTACCCAGCTGACTTTGTCGTACTGCGGACTAAAACAAAGTTGGGGGGACATCCTCTAATTTTGGGAAGACCCCGGCTGGCTACAGCTGATGCATTTATCAACTGTAGATCAGGTTCAATGACAATTTCTAATGGATGTGAAACCAAGAAGCTTACTCTTTATCCTCATGCCACACCTATGATTAATAATGATGATTCTGTATGGTTGGATTATGATGATAATTCCACTCAACCCATTTTGACTATCAAACAAGCTTTAACTCTTAAAGATACCACGGAGGATGAAGTAATTAGTAATTTTATTTTTGAAACCTCCTCGGTCACTTCTGAAACATATAACCAGTTGATTGCAATTTTGGAATCTGAAACCCAGGAAAAGCTTAAATCTAAAAATCTACCTCAAACATCAACTGCTATCTCCTCTAAAAGAATAACAGTAGAAATCGAACCTGACAAAACATTGAACATAAACCCCAACTTAACAAATGTTGAAACACAACAACTAATGAAGTTACTTCGTGAAAATAAGGAAGCATTTGCATGGGACTTACAGATATGAAGGGGATCTCTCCTAAATTATGTGCTCATCATATCTATATCAAGGAAGGGTGCGGACCAATCTGTCACCCCAGCGGCGAATGAATCCCAATTTGAGGGAAATTGTTAAAGAAGAACTTCAAAAATTGTTGAATGCAGGGTTTATATACCGAATATTTGGTAGTGAATGGGTTTCTCCATTGGTGATAGTACCTAAGAAAAACAGGAAATGGAGAGTGTGTATAGATTATAGAGCCTTAAACAAAGCCACTCAAAAAGATCATTTCCCCTTTCCATTCATTGATAAGGTTTTATATAGTTTGTCAGGGAAGAGATTCTTCTCCTTTTTAGATGGTTTTAGTGGATATAACCAAATCAAAATTACACCTCAAGACCAAGACAAGACCACCTTTACTAGTCCCTAGGGAACTTTTGCTTACAGAGTTCTCCTATTTGGACTATGTAATGCTCCAACAACTTTTCAAAGAGCAGCGATAGGAAATTTTTCTGATATGCTTAATGACTCTATGGAGATATTTATGGATGACTTTACCCCTTATGGTGTGACTTTTGAAGATGCATTACAAAACCATGAGAAAGTACTTAAATGTTGTGTACAATCTCACCTTTCCCTAAGTACTGAAAAATGTCATATGATGATGAATGAAGGAATTATACTTGGACACTTCATTTCATTTCAAGGGATTCAAGTAGATCCATCCAAAGTATAGGTAATTCAGATCCTTCCTATCCCTACAACACAAACTGATGTAAGAATTTTTTTAGGACATGCTGAATACTACAAAAGATTTATCAATTTATTTTCTAAAATAGCTTCTCCTTTGTTTGTGTTACTTATGAAAAATGTTGAATTTAAGTGGATTGATCTTTGCCAGAAATAATTTGATGAACGCAAGCATCAGTTGTCTACAACTCCTATTCTAAGAGGACCTAATTGGGCACTGCCCTTTCATATATCCTCTGATACCTCAGATACTGCAATTGGAGCTGTCTTGGGACAAGAGGAAAACCATCTTCCCTATGCTATCTATTTCATCAGTAAGAACATGACCCCTGCTGAGCTTAATTACACAGTTATTGAGAAGGAATTTTTAGCAGTCATTTATGCTATTAATAAATTTCAACATTACATTACTGGTTACCCTACTTTTGTTCATACTGACCACTCGGCTATTAAATATTTAATGAATAAATCTATCACAAATGCTCGAGCCATAAGGTGGTTATTGTTTTTACAAGAATTTGATATTACAATTGTAGATCGACCAGGTAAAGAAAATGTAATTTCCAATTTCCTTTCTCAATTAAAAGCTGATGATAATACTCCAGTAGATGATTCCTTTCTTGATGAGTATTTATTTGCAGTATCTGCTCACTCACCTTGGTATGTAGACATTGCCAATCACCTGGTTGTAGGAAAGTTACCATCACACCTATCACATCGGGAGAAAAGAAAGTTCATTCAACAAAGTGCTCGGTATAGCTAGATAAGTGGGTGTATTTTCCATATAGGACTTGATCATGAAATCTAAAGATGCATTAGAGAAGATGAGGTTTATGATATACTGACGGTTTTTCATGATGGCCCTTGTGGAGGGCATTTTGCTGATAAGAGAACAGCACACAAAATTCTCATAATGGGTTATTATTGGCCCTCACTCTTCAAGGATGCAAAGAAATATGTTCAGGTGTGTGATAGCTGTCAGAGAATGGGTCAACCTAATCATAGAGATGAAATGCCATTGAATCCCCAAGTAATACTTGAACCCTTTGAAAGATGGGCTCTAAAATTTATAGGACCCATCAACCCTCCATCCAATCAAAGAGTTTACATATTGGTTTGTATAGATTATATGACTAAATGGGTGGAAGCTAAGGCACTCATTAGAGCTAATGGAGAATCTGTTTTAACCTTTCCATTTGAAGAAATCTTTGTTAGACTTGGAGTGCCTAGAGATCTAGTTACAAATCGATGACCTCCTTTCAATTCTCATGGTTTTAAAGCCACCCTTCAAAAATATCATATTCATCATAAAATGACTACACCTTACCACCCCGAAGCTAATGGACAGGTGGAGAGTACAAACAAAGTTATAGAAGCCATTTTAACAAAAACAGTGAAGGAAAATAGGAAGGATTGGTCTCAAGGGCTGCCTAAAGCATTATGGACTTACAGAACTACCTGGAGGAATACTACAAGATTTTCTCCCTATGAATTGGTTTATGGTAAAAGTGTTGTTTTTCCCGTGGAATTTGAAATTAAAACCTTAAGAACTACTTTAGCTATTAACCTTGATTTGACTGATGCACAGACAACCAGGTTCTAGTAGCTTCAAGAAATGGATGAAAAGAGTTTAGATGCCATCCATCAAACAACTATGTTTCAACAACAAAGAACTAGGTGGCATGATAAAACTATTAAGGATAAGAAGTTCCAAAAAGGTAATTGTGCTTTATTATACGATTCTCAGTTTGAAAATTTTCAGGGGAAATTACGAACAAGATGGCTGGGACCTTATGAAATAGATACTGTTTTTCCCAATGGAATAGTAAGGCTCCTAACAATTGATGATTCTAGAACACCATTATTAGTAAATGGGTATCGGCTTCGTCTGTACTAGCAGCCCATTTCTAAAGAGGATTTTAAGGCCACCTACATGGCAAATTCACATTATATCTTTTTGGGGGAGCCTGTTGCGCCTCATTGCATTTAATTTATGCATTGTACTTTTTAGTATTAGATTATATTTCTTAACTAATAATCCCTGTTAAGGGTTGGCATGTTACAATTGATTATTTTGCAGATCTCAAATGTAGGAGGGGTCAATTGAAAAGAACAATCTTATTGCAAGCAGATTTAAGCTTCATTTTGGGGAGCATTGTCATCTCATTCCAAATCACAATTCATTCCTCCATTTCTATCATTTTTTTCCTTTTTTCCCCTCCCTATGTGCCCCATTATTTTTCAGCAATATTTTCCCTATTTCTCCCATTTATAGCAACATTTTTCCTTACTTTCCCCGTTGCTGAAACACCATTTGTTCTCAAGGAATTATCATACATTACTTCTCGTTGTGAGAATCACCTCTTTCCTTGTTTTTTATAACTCTGTTCTTTCACTCCCTTCTCCTATGATTATACAGGCCTTTCATATAATTACCCTCATATTTCAAAACCCTCTTCCATAAACATTGATGATCTATTAGCAATGCACACTATATTTTCCGAATATCAATCAAAGGTAAACATGAGGTATGTGATTATTATGTGTAAATATTATTAAACTATAGTTAAATGAGAATATTTTGACATTCTTACCACGATCCCCATACATTTAAAGTCATTATTTCAGCCGTAGTTGGGGGGAATACCAAAATTACATGCCATCATTTCATAGCAAGCCAATCACTGTCATTTGTTTTACCCACAATTACGTCTTATCACCCCATCTCTGTCTTGTTATTCCATGATCTCATTTGCCAAATTTACTTTGTCTGGGCTGCAATAACTCAGTTTTTGACTATGCATTTTACTGAAGCTGGTAACTATGGGACCTGCTACTTGACATGAGCTCGGCTCGATAGCTCTAATAGAATTACACCCAGAGGTGTATCAGATTTTTTAGCGGGAAGGCTGGGTAGACTATTTTCAAAGACTTCAGGGATTTGATCCATAGCAAGTCCTTGAATTTGCATGTAACTTGCGGGATGGCTACTCTACTGTTTAAGGAGTTTGAATTCTAGTCTCAGATTATTATATAGCACAGGTTTCAGGCTTACCAGCCACTAGCACTCGATGGTTTAGTCGTAAGCATATCATTTTGAATGCACAGCAGGACTTTCTTTTGCCAGGAGAGCAAGTCGAGCCCAAAGGCCGGGGTGTCGCACTTCATTCATTATCGCCTCCATCGCCGATGGTTGCTGAATTCGTCAAGCATTATCTGACCTATGAAGGTCACTACTAGGTAGTTTATCAGCATGATTTCGTCTTGTTAAATCATTTGAGACATGGTAAATTGTTGAATATGTTGTATTATTTACTTGGGTGTCTAAATAATATGTAACATTATTGTAGATAGGCAAAATACCCACTCCTTTCCCTCACCCATCATCGTCTTGTCTAGTTATCAATTCAAAGGGGTTTGGCTCAACAGAATCCTCCCCCTCTTAACAACCCACCCCTAGAACCTCAAGAAGCTGCTGAATTTCCTCAAACAGTAGCTGAAATTCCCCAAGAAACCACTGAAATTCCCAAAGTTCCTCGACTAGCTCCTAAAGTTCCTCAACCAGCTCCTAAAATTCCTCAACAAACTCTTGGAATCCCTCAGAAAGATGAAAATCCTTCCGAACAGCAACCAGGGAGCATTCCTAATCCCCCAAAAATCCCACCAGTAGCATCAGCCAACCCAATTGACCCTTCCACCACATCAACTCCATCCCATAATTTAGCAGAATCATCTAGTCCCACTGTCCACATTCCTAGTGATGATTCTGAAGATAACCTTCCCATTGCTATGCTAAAAAGAAAAAGGTAGAATAAGATTGTTTTCCTCCCAAAAAGATGAACGAGGGCCTCAATTAAAGAAGCTACCATCCCTGATGGCCCTCCTCCTTTAGAAAAACCCACTCTTAAAAGAAAAATCACTACTCTCCCTACCTTTTTACCTCGAAGACGTATGAGGGCATCAACTGAAGCAACAATTACTGCTACCATCCAAAATTCTCCACCTATTCATCTAAAACCTCATACCCCACCACAGTCCCAAGTCCCTGAATCTTTACCTGTCTCACCCTCAGGCACTGAAATACAAGACGCCCAAGATTTTGTGACATCATTTCTTTCAGAAAATGTAGCTGCCACACAAGAACCAACTATTGATTCAGCAGCTGTCACACAAGAACCAACTGTTGATCCACCAAATTTAGATACCCAAGGGGTTGTACAACATGTAGCTGCCCCACAAGAACCAACTACTGATTCAACAGCTACCACACAAGAACCACCTGCTGATGAACAGAAAACAGACGAGCAAGATGTAGTTGCCACACAAGAACCAACTACTAATTCAGCAGATGCCACACAAGAACCACCTACTGATGAATAGAAAAAAGATGACCAAGATGTAGCTGCCACACAAGAACCAGCTACTGATTCAACAATTTCCACATAAGAACCGCCTACTGATGAACATAAAACAAATGACCAAGATGTAGCTGCCACAAAAGAACCATCTACTGATTCAGCAGTTGCCACACAAGAACCACCTGCTGATGAACAAAACATAGATGACCATGATGTTGCACAACACGTAGTTGTTACACAAGAACCAGCTACTGAGTCAACAGCTGCCACACAAGAACCACCTACTGATATGCAAAATCCAGATGCTCATGGTGCTGCAAATAATGTAGTTACCACAGAACCAGCTACTGAGACAACAGTTGCCACACAAGAACCACCTGTTGATGCTGTAAATGATGTAACTGCTATAGAGCAACAAGCTACCCATCCATTACAACCAACTACTAAGACTGTGACTACTACACAAAGCCCAGTCACCCTAGCTTCCCTGCTACAGGAAAATGAGTTTCTAAAATTATAACTTGAGGCTTATAAGCAGGAATTAATAACGGCCAGGGAAGCCTATGACAGAGAGCTTAATTTGTACACCTTAGCTCATGCAGCATCCATAGCTAAGAAGAGTACAGTTAAAGACCGGTATAATGAATATATGTGCAGCTAATGTGGCAACATTTATCATCAAGCTGGTTATAAAATAGTTGAAATTCCACTACTTGGAGCCTCCCTTGCATCCACTTTTGTTGCAATTAAAGAGGAACGCCCTGCTGTCACATAAGAACCAGCAGGGCCTTCAAATTTTTTTGAAAAAGAGGTTAAACCACAAATACCTCGGTCTATTGTGACTGTTAAAATTGAAAGTCCTGTACCTCGGTCTACAAAAACTGTGTTACTCAGATTGAACCCCATCCTACAAACACTGTTTTTACTCAAACCAGCAGCACTCAAGCACAAATGGATAAATGGAAGAAATAATATGTTATGACGCAAGATAGGATCTTGTAGGATCATAAATCATTGTGCTAAAATCATATATATTCAAACTGGGAAGTTTTGGAACAGGTACTCCAACACTCTCGTGCCTAGAACAAGGAGAATAAACAGCTAAAAACTAGATTGCTTCTCATGTTTGATTTGGTTCAAAGATTACTGGCCACCAAGAAACCATCCTCCAATTACTCTCTTTTCCTTGTAGAACACTTAGCGTTCTTTCAAATAAAGGAAATTAGAGATTGGAGACCTCACGAGGTATCTGCACCTGAAAAATTTGTGAAAAATTTCACAGAAGCATCTACTAGTGAACAAAATTCACTCTGTGAATTGTATCTTCATAACGAAGCCATCCCTGAGGATAGGAAGCTTAATCTGAACCCTTTGGTTGGTGATGTTCAGATCAGGGCCTTTGTCTCTTTCCTTTCTAATCAGCTCATGTGGCAGAATGCCTTTCTTTCAGCAAGGCATAATGAAGACAATTGTCTTTTGTGGATTCGATTCGAGCCACAGAATTCTGCCATTTTTATTTCCGAATATCGTCAGTTTTTGAAGGAACCAGGAATGAGTGAACACATCAGATAGTTACAAGTAGCAGTGTTAAAAGACTGCCAACATTATGTTAAAGATAAGGGAGCTCTTGCCTTACAAGAAAGCAACTTATTTTGGCAACAGTCTTCTAAGGAGAGGTAGGAATATCATCCCTTTACTCCTCTCAATGTTGAAGAAGCAATGTCATAGGTACCTGACTATGTCAAATTTGTTCAGCAGTGTGTTAAAAAATGGGTAGGATAACATTTTCATTTCCCTCTTCTATGGATTCCAGCACAAGAGTATAGGGATCATTACAAGTTGTCCAAAAAGGAGGAAACAGTAGCATGGCAAAGATTACAGAATGTTCATGGCTTCAGAGATCTCACTGATAGTACTTTCTATACTTACTGCCTAAGTAATTTTCACTCCAAGGCCCAGTACTCGGACTCAAATTCAGAGTAAAGTTGCATGAGGACATGCAACCCTTTCAGTTGGGGGGGAACATTAGGACCCTACATTGTTCCTTTTTGACCATATATTTTGCTATTATGTCATCCTTTTCCAACCTATATTTAAAGTCCATGTTATTGCTTTAATCCGTTTTTCCAAAGGTATACAATATTTCTTCTCATTACTATATGTTTAATTTATTTTACATATAATTACATTACCTTCATAGTTAATCGTTGAATCGGATAGTTGCACTTGTCCTTTCAGGCTCATTAAATATTCGAAGGTGACTAGAGTCATCTTTTCATCCTTTTCTCGACTCTTTAAAGATGAAAAGGTCAAGTTTTGTTCCTATGTCTTAAAATTTATTTGGCCTCGTTCACATTTACCTTGTTAGATCTTGTTTGCGTTTTAGTTTGCGTAGGGTTGTTCTCCTTACTCATTCAGTTTTCCCTAGGGATTTTTGAGTTAAATCATCCTGGTAGAATCACTGATTCCATCTCCCATACCAAGTGACCAAGGCTCTCCATCTTCTATCACTTCCAAGGTACCAGTTGTTAGTGATACTCTTCCTGTTATTCCGAGTATCCAACTTCTTAATTCTCACACTCTGGAAGACAAGTTTTACGATATTCATTGGAACCCCATTTGGGAGCCTTCCAAAGAAGACTTTCCCATTACTCCTTCTGGTGTTTCGATCTCAATGTCTTCCTCTAACATGGATGAGACGAACCTCGTCATGAGTGAAGAGACCTTTATGGCAAGTGGTGAAATCCCTATACCTACGGAAGCTTCACCCTTCCATGTCACCCCTCTTGGTATCACATTCCCTTTATGCTACCATGCTTTAGCTGATATCATGAGTACTAGATCTCCCCTTACGAGTTCCATGTGGTCTCATACCGTTACTCCAACCTTAGAACCGTTCACGCCTCAGATTCACAATGTGACTATCACATCTGTCCTGACTATTCCAACCATTTGTGTGGCTTCTTCAACCCCCATTGTTAGTGTCGTCACTGCCTCTTCAGTTTTGACCACTGTTGCCGGACCTTCAGCTGGTCCTCCAAGTAGTGGTCTTTCAACACCAAAATCTAGAGTTGTCCATCCCACTCATAGTGCCCCACCTTCTTAGGGTTCCATTCCAGTAGGGGGGCATATGATTAGTATTTTCAAGCTCTTTAGAACCTAGATCCACAAAATCCGTTTCATTATTATGATTCTCAAGGAGCCCATATTTATCACCCTGGACCCATGCCATCGCAACTCGTGGTTGAGGTTTCAGTTCCCTTATCTGTTGCTTGGGGCCCCACCAGTCATCATGGTGGCCAAGCACAGCCTTCAAATTTTCAAGGACCACCCTATCAAGGTCAGTCATCTTATGGAAAATCGTCTCATGGATAGCCATATTATGGGCAACCTTATCTAGGGCAACCTGTTGGGCCACAGGGACAACCCTTCTAGGGATAACTTTCGACCTTCAGTGGTTCCTCTTTTACTTACTTTGGGCAACCTTCTAGAAACCCAGGACAACCTTACATCCAACAATGCCAACCTGGTACCCAATAAGGTCACCCGTCTGGACAAGTAGGTTAGCCTCAAATCCAGCAAGGCCCACCCACTGTCCAGCCTAGTCAACCTTCTAGACAAGTTGGGTAGCCTCAAATCTAACAAGGCCAACCAATTGTTTAGTCTACTCAACCATCTGGTCAGTCACGACAACCTTTGATTGTGTAAGGTCAACCCAATACCCACCAAGTTCAACCTTCTGGGAAAATGGGTCAACCTCAATCTCAACTAGGTCAACCTTCTAGCTAGATGGCTCAGCCTCAGTTTTCCCAAGGACATCCGTTTGGGCCTGCTTAATTGAGCACTCAAATGCTCGTTACTTCTCAAGCTCCACCTAGTTTTTAGACCCAGTCTGGGCTCCAGACCTAATCTAGTCTTCAAACTCAAGTTGGTTTCCAAACCCAACCTGCTTATTAAATGCAGCCTGGTTCCCAGGCTTAGTTTGGAGCTAGCTGCCTTATGGTTTCCAGTAGCCCCAAGGGCAAACTAAAATTGCCCCATATCAAAATTATCAATAGCCATAGGTTAACCCTTATCAGAATCTTCAGCAACCATATGTTGCTCCTGTTGGCCAGGTTGGTAATCAGTGGACTACTGGTGGTCAAATCCAAGGTCAACCATCTAGTTATAGTTATAATCCCTATGAACAAAATCCCTATGAACAAAACCCTTAATCAATGGGGGAAACCAAGAACTGGATGGAACTCTAGTGTTGTCTCTTGCCCATGGCCTCATATTTCCTTCAACCCTCAATTACCCTTTTTGGTGATGTTGGAATTGTCAGAGGTGTCCAAACTAACAGATGATCCCATTCTTCATAATCCATATCTTCCACTGGTTCCAACTAAGATCCCCGATGGTTGTCCCAAATTCGACGGTAAGTCTAGAGAAGATCCCCAAGCTCATGTCATGACATATCACTTGTGGTGTTCATCAAATTCATGGCTTGATGATTCAATCTAGCTCCGCCCGTTCCAACGGACTCACTAGCTCTGTTGCAAAATGGTATATTGAGCTAGCTCGCGAAACTTTTCAGGACTTTAACTTGCTTCCTATGGCATTTTTAACTCATTTTCAATTGTCAATTCGATATGAAATGGGCACACACCTCCTAAAATCCTTGAAATAGGACACAACCACGCATATCTCCGATCACATCCATGAATGGAGGAGGCGTCATCATTTAATTAAGTTCTGGATCCCTGACTAGCTTCGGACTGACTGGTTTACATCTTCATTCATCGGTCTGATAGCCCAGGACATTGCAATGGGGGCATGTGTAATTGAAGAGCAGGCCATTGCACGTGCTCAGTATCTTGACTTGGTTTACTCCCAGTCTAGTACGTTATATGATTATTTTCCAGATGCCCCGTGACTTGGAACTTCCAAAGCTCCATTAACACCATACGTTGACGGTGTCATTGGTCCCATTAATGCGTCCTGTAGAAAAGCTTCCATGAACCTTGCGAAGCAAAAGTCTAATGCTCCAAATGAAAATGCTTCTTAGGCTTCATCCAATTCTTGTAAAACTTCCAAGGTTAATGCCATCCAGTCCACCGTGATAGACAAAACATCGAAAGGTAAGAAGAAGGGAAAAGGAAAGAATAAAGCTCATCAACCAAAGCAAGATCCCCCTAAGCCTCTGGTCAAGGAGGTTGCCAAGTGCAAGCCTAAGTATCCTTTTCTTCCTTGCGACGAGGATCACTATACTAAGGACTACCCAAGGTGGTCTGAAATTAGTCGTTTGCTAAAAGGTGCCCCTGGGACTCCTTCCATGCTCAAAGAGCCTTTTCCCTCGCAATAGACTCAAATGTGGCTGATCCATCTCAATCCTCTTCTCCCTTCGGCTCTGAAGTCTTTATGGCTAGGACGATTCCCATCCATATCAGTACACGTCAAAAGAATATCCTTCACCCACCGGGAAGGAAACTGAGGTCCCCTCCAGTGTTCCTTCGTTTAGTACTGGTCCACTCCATATCGAGTGACCTAGTATTGAGTCGATCATTCGACCTCCTCCTAAAGGAGTGTTTCGGAAGTCTTCCTACAATGCTAATGCTTGTGTTTCACAACACTATAGCATCGTTGAGGACTTAGCCTAAGCTCCTTCAGCTATGTTCGCATTGAAGGTCCTCCAGAGCTGTCCCTCCGAGAGGAAGTCGTTGCTATCGGCCATCAGTGGCATTGACCTGGCTGACTCGGATTTGATCACTTTTGACCTAGATAATCATGTACTAAGACTGCCTCACCAAATCGCCTTCCTTATTCAAGACATCATCAATTCGAAGACTATTCACTGTACTGTTATTAATAAAGGTGCTTCTACTTGCATCATGTTTGTTGCTTGTTGGAAGGCTATTGCTTCTTCGACCCTGGGTCAGTCTCCCAATACCTTGGAAGCCTTTGATGGGAGAGATTCTCGTCCTTATGGTATACTCCCACATCTACCTATTACCCTCGAAGGGAAGATGATCAAAGTTGAGGTGAAAGTTGTCGATGCAAATTTAACTTACAACCTCCTCTTAGGACGGTGCTGGACCTATGCCATGCGAGTCGTGGCTTTATCTCTATTTCATGTCCTTCATTTTTCCCATCAAGGGAAAATTGTCACGGTAGACCAGTTGTCCTTCTTCACTTCTTCTTCTGATGGCAATGTGCCTTTCATGGAGCATACCTCCGTTCCATATGAAAGTGTGGGTGTTGGACTTTTTAAAGATCCTGCCCTCATGGGTGTTGTTTCACTCCCACCTCCCAAAATCACTCCCATTAATATGATTTTTGTTCGTTCTGATCCTTGGGTTCTTCCTCCCATTGATTAGGAAGAATATTGAGGCAATTTCATGCCGTTGAGTCATGCCGAGCTCAACTACGTCAAAATTGTGTTTGCATCGACTTCATCTTCTGAACCTGCTCCTTTGAGTAGGACTCTCAACTCGTACATACAATCCCCTTAGCTCGGAGGTAGTGCTTCTTCAGATCCCTTACAGGAAATTTTTCCTTCTAATGAAGCGATTGTCAAGACTATGTCTTTCGAGGAACCTCCTTCGTTTGATCATCACCATCGTTCCTCGTTTCTCCCTAGCCATAAGGCTATGATTACCTATCTTGAGTAGTTTGCTTCCTGTGTCCCCTCCCAACCCCTTTAGAAACCTATCCAAATCCATCGTCCCCTCCCAACCCCTTTAGACACCTATCCAAATCCATCAAGTTTTCTCTGAAGGCAATATAGGGAACATTACGAAAACCCAACCTATCGACATCTCTGTTAAACCAGGGGTTGTCAAGCATATTCATATTGAAGTAACCTGTACTTCGGAGGATATTCAACTTTATACCAACCTTTTTCGAGAATTTCGTGATGTTTTTGCTTGGTCATACGAAGAGATGCCCGGCATTGATCCTAGCATCGTGGTGCATGAAATACCTACGTATACGAGTGCTAAACCTATTCGACAACATCTACGCCTTGTACACCCCCGAAATACTATAGCTATTAAAGCATAAGTTGAAAAACTTCTTAAAGCTGGGTTTATTTACCCTATCCTGATCACAGATTGGGTTTCTAATATTGTCCCTGTGACCAAGAAGCAAGGCACTATTAGGGTATGTATTGATTATCACAACATTAATCGTGCCTTTCCCAAAGATAAATACCCTATACCTTTCACTTACCAGCTCATTGATGAGTGTGCTGGGAGTGAGATTTATTCATTTATGGAGGGCTTTTCTGGTTATTACCAAATCAATATTTCACCAGCAGATCAACACAAGACTGCCTTTATCTGCCCGTGGGGTACCTTCACCTATAAGAAACTCCCTTTCGATCTAAAAAATGTTGGTGCTACCTTCCAACGTGCAATGTCTTATACGTTTCATGATATTCAACACATTCTGTAGCCTTACCTAGATGACCTTCCAGCTCATTCAGTGAAGTGCCAAGACCACCCAAATTACCTTCACGAAATTTTTCTTCGTTATCGACACTATCGTATCCGTCTTAATCCGCATAAATGTGTCTTCTGCATTGAATCCAGCAAACTTCTTGGGTTTGTTTTCTCCAAAGAGGGCATCCACCTGGATCTCCTTAAAGTTGAAATCATTATGAATCTTCCTCCCCCTGCTTCTTTGCAGCAATTGCAGAGTCTACAGGGTAAAGCAAATTTTTTACATCGTTTTATTCCGAACTATGCTGAAGTTGCAAAGGGCTATACGTGGTTATTGAAGCGAGATACCCCTTTTGTCTGGGATGTTGTTGCACAAGAGTCATTTGAGCAGCTCAAGGCACTCCTTGTTTTTTCTCCGTTGTTACGTCCGCCTGATTATCACCACGACTATACTCTTTATTTAGCCGCCGCCGATAGCACCATCGGCATGGTTCTAGTCCAAGATGATGATGATGGTACTGAGCATGTTGTCTATTATATCAGTTGCAATCTACTTGACATGGAAGCTTGATATGCCTATGTCGAGAAGTTGGCATTGGTAGTCGTTCATGTCGTCCAACGTTTCCGCCACTATATACTATTGCGCATAATGACGGTGATTTCTGACTGCAACCCAATGACGTACATCTTGTGACGTTAGTTACTGGGGGCAAATACTCATAGTGGATTGTCATCCTTCAATATTTTGACTTGGAGTTTACTACGACCAAGTCTAAGAAATCCCTCATTTTCACTGAGTTGCTCTGCTTGCTACCATCTTCTACCGCACCCTCTCGATCAGAGGACAATATTCCGGGTGAGTCTATGTTCTTGATGAACACCCTTGATCCCTGGTATGGGGATATATTGTCTACCTTTGGATGTCTTCCTTTCGTCCTAATTTGTCCAAGGATGCTCGACGACGTATTCTCCATCATTCTCAAGCTTATCGCATTATCAGGGACACCCTGTACCATCTCAGTGTTGACTCTGTTCTTTGTTGTTTATGATGTTTGACGAAGTTGAACGAGTTTTGAATGACTACCACTCTGGTGCCTGTGGTGGTCATATGTTTGGGTATGCTACTGCTCAAAAGATCCTCCGTGCTGGTTACTTTTGGCTTTCGATTTTTAATGATTTCATTCTCGTCGTCCACTCTTGTCATGCATGCCAAATCTACCAACGAAATATGCATGTGCCTCCTGCTCCTTTACACCCTGTCATTACTGTCGGCCCTTTTGCCAAATGGGGCATTGATTATATGACCTGTAACCCTCGCTCGAATAGGGGGCATGGGTATATCATCGTTGCTGTTGATTATTTTACGAAATGGGCCGAGGTGATGCCTACGCTATCTAATTCAAAGTCCCTCATGCTATTGTCATTGATCACGGTTCTCATATCTATAATCATATGATGACTAAGTTAACAACCCAACTGGGCTTGCGTCATGATAGTTCGATGCTGTATTATCCTCAGGCCAATGGCCAAGTAGAAGCTATCCCATTCCAATTGGTTTACGGTCTGGGGGCTGCCCTTTCGATTGAATGTGAGATCCTTTCTCTTAAATTAGTCATCGAATTTCTCCCAAACACTACTCCGGTAGAAGAACTTCTTCTTTACCTATAGCGGTTAGATGAGACCCGTCGACTAGCCTCTATAGTCATCGAAACGCAGAAGAAGAGAGTGAAAACTCACTTCGACCATGTTGTCAATCCTCGTTCTTTCGTTGAAGGAGACTTAGTCCTGCTCTATGATCAAGCAAATGATAATTTGGGGGTAGGCAAATTCGAGCCTATGTGGCATGGGCCTTACATTGTGAAACGTGTTTTGCAAAAAGGGGCATATGAGCTAATCGATTATGAAGGGAATCCTCAGATAAGCCCCGAAATGGGCTTTATCTGAAAAAATATTATGCATGAAATTCATGCATTTGATATGTACATACGTGTGTTTTCAGTGTGTGTTTGCATGTATGGCTTGGTGAGTAGGCATAATTGCTGCTTATTGTGTCTTTTTACTTCTTGTGCAGATGTCTGGTACACCTTAAGTTGGTTTCACTATGGGTGCCTGTCGTAGTACTCAGAACCTTTCCTCTGCGGCATGGTTGATCTATGATCCTCACGGTGAGTTAGTAGACCTTCAAGGTGTTTGTCTGGGTTGCACTACAAACAATGTCGCTGAATATAGAGTTGTCATTGCATTACTGACCGAGGTTGTTAACCTCGATATTCGTGCATTGGTTTTGAATATGGATTCTCAACTTGTTGTCCACCAACTTAACGGGTGTTATTCCATCAGAGATCATTGAATTTTAAGGTTGTATTTATGTGTTAAATTATTGGAAAGAAACTTTTGATTTTATTACATATCAACACATTCCAAGAAGATTAAACACATTAACTGATGCATTAGCAAATCATGTATTAGATAGAAATTTATGCAACATGTAATCAAACATTGTATAGAAGCATTTAGACACAATAATAAACCATATATAGCATGTATAAATATGTATATTGTGTGGCGCACTGAGGCACTCAAAAAATAAGTGTGTATGTCAATAAATAGAGTCTGTGTCCACCATACATCCCAGACATGTCTCTCAAAAATAAATAGAAATTAAAGCCTAGGTGAGTATAGTGGTGGGTTCTACTCTCTATAGTAGACCACTACCCACACAACTCATCTCAAGAGCCTATGCACCCTAGGTGTCACTCTGACTATATGTCTCTGATACTCTACTGGGACCTCCTTGATCCCCCTGTAGTTTGGGATCCCGTCAGTCAAGCCCTCAAGGTTACGGGCTATCTCCTCCTCTGCATTGCCACCAAGACGAACTAGGGCCAACTCTCTATTGTCCTACGGGTCCCTTTGTGCCTCAGGAGCTAGTCCCATGGGCCTCTCTAGTCCCACATCTGCAAGTAACACAGAAGCATTAATTAAGACATATGCATGACAAAATCCAAAAAACATCATAAAAATTAAAACACATAAATAGTGTGGTGTTTGATCAAGTGTTTTACCTCCCTCATCCCACTGGTTGTTAGCTGGAAGCAGCATGTCGGGGTCTCCGTGGAAATTCGTGCCTGCATACGGCCAATCCTCGACAATAACCTTCTGGCGGTCCAACCACTCTTGAAACAACACCCCCCATGATACTGGTCGACCACCACCCCCTCGCGGCATAACATGTGCCCAACGGGTGATGCGGGTCTCCAGTGGTCCGAGCAAATATAGGTCCATATCATATAGCTAAAGGGACGACACCTGCTCCAGCATGAGTGGGATCAGAATGGATTTGTATCCAAACTGTTTCGTCTCCCCTCGTCGGCACTTAGTAAGCTACCTCTTCATGTTAACGGCCACTGCTTCGGCCCAGTCATACATGGTTGGGTTGAGGCAATCAAGAGCCAGCCGAAGGTGAGTCTTTGTTGCATCATGTTGTGCTTAAGAGCCTTCTACTCTCGTAACCATGAACAATACTGAGTGAAGAGTCAAATCCTCTACTATCGGGATCTATAGTTTCCTGCTGGTGGCTGATTTGTGTGCCTCTGGGCGCACCCGTGCTATCAGCATATCGAGGGTCTCACTGGCAACCCGTGTACCCTCTAAGATCGATTTCTCGTCGCAACAAGACAAACCAGTCAAAAAATATATGTCCATTGCATCAAATTCAATGTCCTTGCCATGGATGACGAACTTCCCATATATCGGGTTCCATGAGTGGATCAGTAGCTCTAGCAAGTCACGTTGTGCTTGAAGATGTGAAGTGAGGAAAAATTTTAGCAATCCACACTCAAGTAGGGCTCTCCTGCACCTGGGATCATTAAATTCTTGTTCGTCATCGATATTGTGGGTTCTTTCCTGCCACACGAATGCCATTTTGCCCTGCATTGAAGGAAAAAATAATTATAGCCTTTTTTATAAGCTTAAATACCCAAATTATAAAAAATTTTAATCTTTACGTCACCATGACGCCTGTTTTTCAAATAGCAGTGACAACTCGAGGTCAGACGTTCATTTTTTCCACGATCGCCGTGAGAGTACATCTATCTCTCGCCACGATCCTGATGGTGGTGTGTGTTAACATGATCGGTCGTCACTAACCCAAGCGGATCTTCCGCGAAAACCTAGAGGTGGATTTGGAACTAAAAATCCACTGAAAACCACCTATCCAACATGAAATTGAATGCAAAAAACCATTGAAATGCAATGAAAAATGGGGATTACTTACTTGGTAGGAGTTTCAGGTGAGATGGTTGATCGTTGGTGCCGAAATCGAACTCAAAAATTCACTCAGGTTTGAACACAAAATCGCCAAAGGTAAAAAACTCAAAAGTTAAATGTAAAAATGAATTACCATACCCCCTTTTTATAGTGTTTTTTCCAAAAAATTAAAATTTTGCACTATAGGGTTTAGGGTTTCCCCATTTATTTTGAGTTATGTTTAGGGTTTTGAGTTTTTTAACCTAATTTCCTTATATATAAATTGTTTATATTGAATGAATATTACGATGAGGTGTTTTTGTGCAGAAACAAGGCTAGCGAGTACATGTCATGATCCGTATACACTTGGTCCATATTTCCCAAAAGTCCTCTTTAAGCTCTTTCCTGACTCAAAAGACAAAAAGATTGTCGAGTTTTCCCTTTTGACTCGTTAAACGAAATAAAAGGCGGTCCACTTTGAGCTCTTTTCTGATCGTATAAACATTAAAAGATTGTTGGACTTTTGTCATTTCGGGTTCAATACTGGTTGCGAAACGACATGTCTTTGATCACTTTTCTACTTTTTTGGATCGAGGTCACTAGTTACGAAAAGTACTCCTTGATCATAATGGTCAAGCAGTTCTCTCGAGTATTATTTTATACTTTTTTCGGGCTCAAGAGACACAAATTTACGAAAAAGGACCCCCCTGGAGTTTTATTTTCCGTGTCTTTTTCAAACTCTCTAAACATGAAAATGACTTTGAGTTTTCCCTATGTCAGACTCATTAAACCCTAATGACATTAGACTTGTCACCATGACAAGACTCAAGCTTCTCCTCCCTAGTGCTCGCTAAACCATTACTAGGTTGGATTCATCTGAAGGTTGAACTTTTATTACAAGCATATGCTATCGTGTTCAAGCTTGTTTTAAAAAATAATTGGGGTACTTGCTAGCAATGGTGGGGGAAAATTTGGAAGTCATTATTGGTTACCTTCAGTAGCTAGTTACTCTTGAACATCGACACTTTTGCTTCTTGTCGGGTTAGGATATCCACACATCTTCATTTGGCCTTCCAGGGTTTTGGGTTGCCATTTTGCCTCATTCCAGCTGATCCATGTTGTCTCCATTAAGCCTCTGATCTCTTGGTACCAAAATGCTGCCACATTCTAGAGTCGTGTCACCAATATGTTCAAGAGTATAATCCTTCTGCAGTTCACACCCTTACCTCCTCCTTTGATACTCTGTTTCACCACCTACGACTTGTTCCTTATCTCACGTCGTTGATGAGGGAAACATTATGACCCTCCTGCGACGAATCGTCTCCTGTCGATGTCAACTCATTATCTAGGAGATTGGTCTAGAGATCCCCTTCGATACCTTGGAGCTTGCATGCCTCAATGGCAAGTTCTTCATGCCTGACGATAGACTTTCATCATTGGTCTTCGATTGGGTGATTCCACGAGTGTTTGATTTCAGCTCATTTTTCACACTTAGTGGATTGTACTGGATAGTACCTTGAGACCCATTGGGATTATTGGTGGTTTCTCTTGCGCTTGTTAATGGTTTTCATCATTCACCAGTAATCAAGCAATTTTCTATCATGCTCGACCTCAGCACATCTGTTCGCATGCTAGAATTTGTACTACGATCAGTTGGGTTTCAAGACCCCGAACTAAGATTACATATCTTCGGGCTGCGTGGATTGGTTTGTGACTATATACATGACTCTTTGAAGGATGGCTGCGACCATACTTGAGTCTTCATGGATGGTTTGACCATACCTTTATCATTATCATGGTCTTGTCAACTGGGTGGCTGCGTCCATACCACATACCAAGTTTCATATGTCTTTTGGATGGTTGTGCCCATGCCTACACTACATGTATTTCACTATTAGAGATATCAGTTGTACTTGCACCTGCAAGTCCTTCAAGGTGGTATTCCAGTTCAGATAGTTTTGTAAATCATTTCACCCCTCCCACTCTCTCAGGTTTCATGCTTTAGGGGGCATTTGTTACACAGTAATTTGTCACTGTCCTCATCTCAATCCCTCTATTGTGTCATGTATCAAATAAACATGTTCATGTCTTCCCACTGATGAAAGAAGATTAAGCAAATTCTCTCTAATGCTGCAAGTTGACCCTCGTTCCCTAAGTTTTTGAGTAAACCCTTAATATACCGATGGTCCCCTATCCTAAATAGTCTCATCATGACACTATCGTAGGTGTACACCCATTTCCTGTGACGGTCAGATTTCAAGGCCCAGTGCGAGGCTATTAGCTATTTATCACAACGATTGGTCTGTATGCATTGCCTCCTTGCGATGTCGTCTCAGAAACTTAGTCACAGCCAGAGATGATCCAGATTGGGCGAATTTGTTCCAACAATCGACCTTTTGGATGTCTCTAGACCTAGTTGTTGGGTTAGTTTGGGTCGCCTTTCCTCCTCTAGGATGGTGGTTCAGTCTCTTTTGCAACCTTCCTTGCGGATAGGCTCCCTTTCCATCATTTCATGGAGACTCCTCCTATAAAATCACTCACCATTGCTATGATCTGGTAGTTCTTTTAGCTGGACAGTGCTGCTAGTGCTTTTGAGTTTGGTAGATATCTTTGGTGCGACTGTGACAAGTGTGCGATTGCTAATAGTTTGTAAGAGGTTGTGGAGTGCCCTTAACTTTGTATTAAAGCTTTTGAGTGAAAGAGAGATATTGTTTATTTGGGAGACCCATTCTTCAGAGTGAATGCTTGAAGAAACATAGTGGCTAGACCCTCCGAGAAGGCTTGTGATGTCAAGACTTGGTTGTAAGCTTTGCTCTTGATTGATTATTAATACAATCAATGACGACTTCAGATGTTGTATGCAATTTACTTGATAGCTCATGATTTCTTGACTTTATGAGTAAATAGATCATTATTGTTGTCGGTTACATGCTCTATTTTTTTCTTGTGGTGTTTCAGGTTGATTGCTCATTAAGGAGAAGAAACAGAAGTTGGAGCAGCACAACGGAACTTCATCAACCACTTGTTTGAGGTAGACCTCCAACAATGACAAGTTAAGGGAATCATTTGTTATTTTGTTTTGTTGTGACTAGCCTCACTCTAGGGCTAGAGGGGTTGCCTCTGTGCGTAGAGGGAACACTTTCCTACTTTACAAAATCCCGAGCATGTCACACTCCTCTAAAAATGCTCCAAGAAAAATCGATGTGTCCAAGAGCAAGAGAAAGAGTAGAATAATGAGCTCCAAGCTAAAATTGGAAAAAGTCTACAAACTAATCCTTGTAATTTTTTTTATTAATGAGGATTCTATTTTCTTCAATTTTCTATTATTTTCCTTCATTTTCCTCCTCACACGGAACCTGTGACCTTTCACCTTCCTTTTCTCCTATTTTCCATTATTTTCATAAATAAATTCCAATTAATGTCTCCTACCTTTCCAAAGACTTTTCCATTGCCTTTGCTAATATCCTTAACCATAATAAACTAAAATGAACACCCACTAGGATGTTTTTCCCACCATTCAACTTGGAATACGTGTTCCATGACCTTGATCTTATATTTTTTACATGGATTTTTAACCGGGGTTGTTACAGCAGGATGCTAGAGAGAATGTGGGACCACCCACATCACAGCATAGGCAGAGGAGGTCAATGGATCGGTACAATGGCTACATGCACTCGGTACATTAGCAGAGACAGATCCATCGTCACTCGAGGAAGTTGTAGAGAAACCAATATGGGTTGATGCTATCGTAGAGAAATATGCTTCCATTGTTAGAAATTGGGAAGTGGTCCCAAGACTAACAAACAAATTAGTGGTTGGTTTGAGATGGATCTACCAGGTAAAGCATGCAATAGACGAGAGCATAGAGAAACACAAGGACAAATTTGTGGCCAAGGGGTTCTCTCAGGTTGATGTAATTGACTATGATTTGTTCCAGTAGCAAGGTATTCATCCATCATCTCAATTCTAGCATTGTCAGTGCAGATGGGGTGGAAAATCCACCAGATGGACGTGAAGACAACATTCCTCAATGAAGTTATTGAGGAAGAGGTGTATATATAGTAACAAAAGGTGTTTGAGACTTTCGATGTGTATATAGTCGCATGTGTGCAGACTCAAGCGAGAATCGTATGGTCTTAAGAAAGCACCTCATGCTTGGTATACCAGTATTGACAACTATCTCACTGGGTTGGGCTTCACCAAAAGTGAATCAGATGTAAACCTTTATCACATTGTGGTAGAAGGTAAATGGGTGATTATTGTTTTATATCTTCATGACTTGATCCTTATTGGTGATGAGAAACTGATCCAATATTGCAAGGAAGACCTTGCAAGAGAGTTCGAGATGAAGTACATGGGACTCATGCATTATTTCATTGGTTTGGAAGTATGGCAAGGACATGGGGAACTTTTTGTCTCTCAGGTAAAGTATGCCAACAAGATACTGAAGAACTTATGCATGGAGATTTGAAAACCCATATACACTTATCTAGCAGGTAACTAGAGGAAAGAGGATGCCACTTCAAGTGAGGAAGCGGAGGCTACTATTTATAGGCATCTTGTGGGTTCACTTATGTATTTGGTGAAAACATGACTAGGCATGTGTTATGCAGTTAACCAGCTTAGTGAAGACATGGTTAAGCTAACCAAACAGTATTGGAAGGCAATAAAGCATGTGTTGAGATACCTCAAAGGCACTACTCAGTTTGGACTTTTGTATAGAAAAATAGAGAGAGTGAAGATGAAAGGCTTCATAGATGTAGATTGGGCGGGGTGTCCATAAGACAAGAAGAGCACATTGGGAGGAATTTTCAATGTTGGGTCAGCAATAGTTTCTTCATACAATAGGAAGTAGATATCTATGGCACTGAGCTCGGCAGAAGTAGAGTACATGGCGGTAAGTCAAGAAACATATGAGGCTATCTAGATGAGAAAGATTATTGTTTTGTTATTTTGTCAGAATATGGATCCTACAATGATTTACTCTAACGATCAAAGTTGTATCAAACTCTCTGAGAATCTAGTATTCATAATCAATCCAAGCATATCGACATCGGGTATCACCATCGACAAGATTGTGTTCAGAGGTGGATTATGTTGTTTTAGTACATTCTAACACATGAACAAGATGATAATATTTTGACAGAGGAATTGTCAAGAGGAAAATTCAAGTTCTATAGAAGCATGATTCGGGTAACTGCTAATCCCTTTCTTGTTGAGAGGGAGTGTTGAAAATGCAGCAAGAAATTTCTAATTTAATTTTCCATTGATTAAATTACGAGAAATTTTAATTTCAATTTCTATAGAATACGTGGAGGTAGTTAATTAGGGTGACATAGCTCTTGTCACTCAGTTAACTCAGTAAATTCAAGTTGGAGACAGTTGAGTTCAATTCTACATGATTGATTGCTAATTTGTAGAAATATAGTTAAGATATTTTGAGTAATTTTCAGTGTAACTAGTTCTCACTGTGAGTAGAATTAGTCGAGGTTAAGTTAAGGGCGTGTAACTTTTTTCACACTGAGTGATCATCTAGTTAATTGATCAACCAACCCAAAATAGTTGTTGCATGAAATGAATTCGAGCTACCAAGTTGAGATTGGAGTTCAAGAGAAGCGTACTATCAATTTTAAACTATTTAAAGTTGTGAAGGTCATGCATGTAGTTAGAGAAGGACCTAGAGGAATTGTGCAATCCAGATTGAGGAAATTCCTAAATAATAGGGGTTAATTCCTTGAGGAACAATGTAAGGAAATAGGGGCTTGGAGGATCGGAATTTTGGCTAAGTATTGGCCAAGGTGAGTCAAGGCAAAGGATAGAACATGCATGGAGGTTGAGCTCAAGCTTGATCAAAGCATATTGTATTCATCCATATTCTTTGATTAATGCAATATAGATAGTAAGCGGTTTTGAGCAGTAGTTTTCCCCTAGATAAATCTCTCTGTATGTGTGTTAAATCTTGATGCATGATAATGATTTGTGTTCTCGATTATGAATTTACTTCCGCAGATCAGTAGAGTAGCTTCTAGCCTTGTGATTTAGAAAATTTCATAAACATCTACATACTAATTTCTACAATTTTTAATCCTACAATCCATTGAAAATGTAAATATAATTATATTTATTTTTAATTAAATAAAAACATGATTTTAAAAATAAATATTATTATTAATTTTTTTTCTTGAGAGAAATCTATTTGAAAAAAATTGTATCACTTGGCTTATTTAACGTAGCTTAATCAGAAGGAGGAAATTAAAATTGACAACTAAAAATAAGTTAAAATAATTATTATTATTATTATTATTATAAAGTTTAACTTTTCAAATTAATTTATCAAATAATAATAATCATAATAATAATAATAATAATTAACGATTATGTAATTTAATTAATAACGATCAACAATAATGTTATTGAATTTGATTCATTCAGGTCATCGCAATAATAAAAATAATTAACGATTATATAATTTAATTCATAACGATTAACGATTATGTGTAACGTTGTTGAATTTGATTCGTACAATTCACCGCAACAGGTGACTTTCACCCATCATCAAATAACTATCGCATACAAGACAAGAAATAATTTTGGATGAGTGCAGTCACCCCAAGGAAATCAAAATGGAGAACCCATCAATATGTTGGAAAATATTTAAATATTTTAGTAGAAAATGAATTGTAGGTCTTGTTATGGCCACAACCACCACCCTATTAAAACTTACCTTGGTAGCAATTTTGAATGGGTCCCCTAAAAGTTGATCTTTCACCTCTCTGAATGATCTGTTTTATCCCAGAGAATTCAACAATTTGCCGAATCAAATCTTCAGTTCCTAATGGTTAAGGCCCCCTTAATAAACCTCTGTCACATGATTCATCTATAACCCTTTCTAGCCCTCCATTCATATCCTCCATCGAGACTTTTTCAACCCTCGAAACCTCCCATCACACCCTTATTTCTATATAAATGTTTTGATAATAGAAATACTCCACAAACATGCATAACTCACCATTTTTCTCCTATCGCAATCAACACTACGCACCACTATACACCGGACCCAATAGCATTATTACCACAATATATATATTTTGGGTCCAGAGCCCCTTCGCATATTGTAATCGGTGGGTCCCAGGGCTTGTATACAATGTGTACCATGAGATACCTGACCCGACATCATTATTAACAATAATATATATATTTCGGGTCTCGAGGCCCATCGCATATCGCAATCAACCAGGTCCAAGGCTATATATATAAGGAACATTGTTGTCTACAGGAGCCGATGATGACTATAGGCTCAGGTGCATAATGTTTCAAGTCCAGCCTTATGGCCAGCCACGGGTTTATCTCGTGTTTTCCTATGTATTGCGATAAAAGGCTGTGGTCTGGGTCTTCAAAGGAAAATCCCATATGGCAGACCTGCCGGTATTATTGACCGTGGCACATATATATTACGGGTCCGGCCAATTGCAAGTCACAATCGGTAGAGCCCAAATCTTAAACACATGGCACGATGTGACGCAATATTGTTTCATGGACCCGATAGGGTATGGGTTCCCGTCTATAATATTTCAAGTCTAGATTTCAGATCTGGTTCTGTGTTATGCGACGATTTTCAATGTATATCGGATTTACGCTTGCGAGACTTAATTAATGCATGAATTAAAAACCAGGGGCCGATTCTTTCACACTTGTTCCTTTGATGTTATAAATGTTTTAATGAAGGCAACACTTGTGTTTTTCATTTCTATCATATTTTCATAAGCATAGCTGATGTTGGTTATCTCTGCAGGCAAGGATCGAGAGAAGGCAAGCGAGGTCGAAGAACGGATGCATAAGGATCAAGTATAGCTCTGGGTTGTGTTCTCTTTAGGCATTAGCAGTCATGTTTCCACGTGTTACCTGTGTGTTCCAAAGGTTATGTGGTCTCAGGCCTTATCATGAAGAAATGACACGCATACCTCTTCCTTTTAATTGGCATCTATTCATTTCCCTAGGAAATGAAACGCTCCAACAGATGTGGCCTTTATGGTTCAGCTGTTTCACCGATCAATTGCAGGCTTGTATATTTTAATTTGTATATTGAGAAGACGAGGGAGGTGAAAATTTAAGGGAAGACCGAGGGTTAGTTGCTTCTGCATAAGTATTACCTCCGGAGATGAGGGGAGAGCTTTTTTGGGCAGAACAAATTTTGATTTATTGTGAATAAAGAAGACGGTTTGGGTCAAGAAGGAGCCTTTTGTTTCAGATTTATTTTTCTTTGCTTTCATATGTTTAGAATTAGAGTGTTGTTACTGGCATAGAGATAAATGTGTTTTGCTTTTTTCATATTGATAACATACAGTTAATGGTTATTCGTGGTTATTCGAATATAATTCAATAACATGTTTAACTCATGAAAGGTTGCTGATTCTAAACTTGTTAAACATCAGTTGCAAGTGTTATTTGTATTGAAAGGAATGTGTATTCCTGTATAAGTAATTGGATTACAATTAGGATTTAATAGTGCCTTGTTCTTATGTGAACTAGTAATTGATTCATTTGGACTTGGAATCTATACATGATGTTTAACCTCTTTTGTTATGCTCTTGCAGGATAGATTAGGATAGTTAGGACTAGCTTAAGTAGTGAGAAGTAATGTAGATAGGATTTGATACATATAGGTTAGCCGTTTCTTTTGTTGGTTTAATTGAAGTCTTCCTCCAAGAAGCAATCGCTCAACACCTTTAATAGTTTACGGGATCCTTTAAAACCTGTTGGATCTAGCCACCACAAACGAAAGTAGATCTAATTGGGGTCTGTGATTAGGTTAGTTCCCCTTTGTTGATATAGCAATAATTCGTCATGTAAACAAATTGGCGCTAGAAGGAGGGCCTGAACCGCCGTCCACAACTTTTTATGATTTCATCTATAAATGTCGCGCATGGATTTGGAAAGATTAATGCATGGATCATAAAGGTCGAAAAGATCCCTCCTCCCATTTGGAAAAGCCTCATTTCGAAGAAGTAGAGGAAGTAAATCTAAGTCCAGTGTTTGGGTCACCCAAGGAAGAGAGACAGTGTGAGTACCCTGTCACCCAAGAACAACTAGTCAAAGTACATACTCGTGCTTATGTTCATTCCCTATCACATATCCCTATCTTTCAGTCTTTACCTTTGACAGCTAAAAGAAAGCCAAGGATCTATCACATAAACGAAGAGACATCTACTGCCCCTTCTCTTTAATATATTGTGCTAGAGTCTTTGCAAAGTATCGACTCTCCTTGGGAAGAGATTCCTGAGGATCCCCCTTCTGCAGGAAATCCTTGGCTTGATTGGGAAAATCCTAACTAAGAGCACCTAGGGGAAACCTTCAACTAGAACCTCCATATCCATAATATGGCTAACATTCCCCCTCCAGGTGGGAATCCACCTCTACCACCTCCTCCAGGTGGGAATCAAACCCCACCTCCTCCAGGAGAACTCCCTCCTTGGCTCGCACAGGATGACATAGCGGTACCTAGGGAGCAGCATCCCTTACCCAAGAACGCAGAAAGAGTATTGCCTAAATTTGACCCTGAGCGGCGAGACACTAATAATAACCATATTCACTCTTTATTCCTAGTCGTGTGCATGTTAGGGGTAGCTGATGAAGATGTGGTATGTCTCTTATTCCCTTTTACTCTAATTAGTGCGGCCTCCACATGGTACTTTAGCTTGACAATAGGATCGATCACCTCATGGGGTGCCTTTCAGTAGGCCTTCTTAGACAAGTTTGGTGATGACAAAACAACTGTGACCTTAGTTTTAGAACTATCCCATTTAAAAATGGAAGCCAAAGAAAAGGTCAAGGATTTTAACATATGGTTGAACACTTTTTTCAACAGAATCCTGGCTAACACTAGACCTAGTGATGAAGTGCTCATGGAATTTTACATCACTTCTCTCCTGTCTGCACTGCGACGTGGGTTAAGAGAAGTAACCCAAAAACCTTACAAGGTGCTATCGATGAAGCAATAAAAGTTGAGAATGAAATGATCAGTCTCACAATTTGTCATCATATGACCGAAGGGAAGAAAGCCTCTCAGTCATCAAAGAAGAATAGTGGGAGTGATAACAAAGTGGTTGAGGGCAAAGAAAGGGACACCATAGATGTGGAAGGTTTGCATCGTATCATTAAGAAATTGACACACACAGTCGTCGATATGAAAAGGAATTCTGGAGAGAGTGGAGGAGAGTATAACAATAGAAAACCCTTTAAACCTTTCTATCATAAGAAAACAAAAGGTGGTCATGGTCAACTTGTGTTGCCTGCTCCACCCAATGAAGGGAATTTAAATATGGAAGAGTTGGCTCTTATCGGATCGCTCCTTAAAAAATAAGAACCTATAGTGGAGCTGGAGCTAGAACAAGAAAATAAGGAAGAATACCAAGTGGAAGAGCCCTTGGATGAAGAATCTCAAATCAATATACTATGGGATTTCTATGCAAATGAGAATGATGACGACGAAGATGATAGCATGACAGAAATCCACACATGAAGTAGAGGGCCACTTGTGGGCGTGATGAATCTTGTAGACCAGACAAAGAAAGATGTTTGCCCTGTGAAGGCATCCACTCCCAAAGTTCCTGTTGAGAAGGGTAGACATAGTGGTGGGTCCAAGAATACTCCAATTGCAAACTATCCAGAGAAAGAGAACACATCTTTGCATGTGACAAAGGCGACTCAAAATAGTGAGCTCCCACCTAAGAATGGAAAAACTGGTATGTTTACTTTGCCTTACACTATTTATAACATTGATTACAACATTGTGGATGATCTTAAGAAATCTAGGGCTAATATCACATACTTCGATTTGTTGAAGTTAACACAGCAAAGAGATTTTTTGTTGAAAGCTGTGAATGAATGGAATTTCAAAACCCCCACCATCCCGAGTAGCCAAACCAAGAAGTCGGTGTCCAGAACTGTCAGTACTTCCAGTATAGCCCAAACACCATCAGCTATGGAAGCCACTCTATCAAAAATGAATTGAACCCCCCAAGATGTCAGTGTGGCCATGATAGGAAGGAAATCAAAATCCATGACTCCACCTTTCCTTATCACATTTGAAATCTTTAACATGAACGTATACAATTGCTTGGTAGATTCTGGTGCCTTGTCCAATGTTATGCCTTACGTTGTTGCTAAAGACTTCATGCAGTACCTGAGAAAACTGCAACTCGAATTATGCAACTGGACAAAATGAATGTGAAAGTAATTGGAGAATTGAAAGATGTGTTGATTAGAGTGGTTGTCAAACCACAGTACACACAAGTCATTGACATAGTGGTAGTCGACATACCCGAGGCTTATGGAATGCTACTTAATAGGGACTGGTCAGCAAAACTAAATGGATATTTCTCATCTGATTGGTCCCATCTCTTGCTGCCTCAAAAGGGAAAAGGTGATATGTTGAGATTTGATCAAGAAAGATACATGAAGTATGTGGTGACAGAACTAAACAACCCCAATGAACCTGTAATGTTTACCAACTCTATCCTTGGGAATTATAGTTCTGATGTTTGTACCATGGAAACCTACTTTGGAGAATTCCATGCAAATACATTTGAAGAAACTGCAACAAACACATAGTTGGAAGCATGCCCCTGCAATCCAACTAATGAATTATCCTGTATTATAATAGATGATAGGACTAATTTCATAGAAATTAGTTCAATTGATGTAACATTAGATTCTATGTTTTGGACACTCTATTTTGATGGTTCTAACTGCCTTAAAGGTGCAAGTGTTGGGAGCATTCTCATTGACCCTTAAGGGAACCAACATCTGATGGCTAGCTGATTGGAGTTCGCATGCACCAACAACATGGCAGAATACAAAGGATTGCTACAGGGCCTAAAGAAAGCCATTGATATGAAGGTAAAAAATCTTAAGGTTTTTGGTGACTCACAGATAATTGTGGACCAGGTAAGGAAGAGGACACATTGCAATTCGCCACACTTGATAAGATACCAACATGAGGTATGGAACTTAATTGATAGTTTTGATTATTTTAATATCACATACATACCTCGAGGGTAAAACCAAGATGTCAATCTGATGGGTTGTATGGCTGCAAATTTGTTTCCAAATTTTAGAGTAAAGAAGAATAAATGTTATGTTGAATTGGTTTTCAGACCATCCGTGCCTGATAACATCTCAGATTGGGAGGTGTTCGAAGATGATGAGCAAATTCTTGAGTTCTTGCACTGCGAGAAGACATTCAAGAATGCAGTCATTGATGAAAAAGATCATAGCAGACTTTTGAACCGAAGGAAAGATGAGGATAAGGATCAGCCCAATATCATTCCCAAGTCAATTGTTAAGATGGAGCACTTGTATGGCCCGCATGATAAATTCATGAAGCCAACTAACTGCAAAAAAGCATAGCTCATCCATGAAGTATGAGTCGGTCAACCTTGGAACCAAAGAATACCCAAAAAATGTCAATGTGGGCTTGGGGTGCTCTCTACCAGAGAAGGCTGCATTTGTTAAGCTATTTAAAGTGTACACGGATGTCTTTGCATGGGAATATGGCGACTTAAAAACCTTTGATACCAACATTAAGCAACATGTAATTCCTTCGGAAAAGGAGGCTAAGCCCTACCAACAAAAGCTTTGCAAGATGCATCCAAGCCTAGAACCGCTGGCAAAGAAAGAATTAAACAAAATGTTGGATGCTAAAATCATTTTTCTGGTCAGGCAAACTCTCAGCCCAAAACTCAAAACTTTGAAATCTCCTCTCAGTATATTGTTCTCTCCTTGATTACCTATGCTTTGATACCATGTATAATTTTGTACAATTTTCTACAAATCAGCTAGCTCTGATACCATGTAGAATTTTTTCTACAAATCAGCTAGCTTTCATACCATGTAGAAATTCCCCACCTGTAGATCACCTGGTAATGCAATGTACTAAAGCAAAACACTTGATCTACTTCTACAAACAATTTAGCAGAAGATTAATCAACCATGAGCAACATCAAACATGAACACATATAATTTATAAGAAGGAATCAATCACACATAACATAGAATAATTTACCCGGGGAAAGAACCTGCCTAAAACCCCATCTTTGTATTGTCATACAAGTAGAAATATAATCTGGATTACACAAAGCCTTAGCTTGGAAGCTATCTAGCTCTCAGTACAATCTTTCTGCTGCTCATAGACAGTCAAAGGCTTCTCACAAACCTTCTCCTCTACCCTCCAAGCCTCCTATTTTCTTGTGCAGTTTCCTTGGGGTCCAGTGCTGCCACCTGTGTGAATTGGCCTCTTCACACACTCACTAACCTCTGATCTAACTACACAAACTTGAAGGAGATAAATCCTCATCATGGATGAGCTTCCTTTATAGGAAAAATATTCTTCCAACTGATAGTACATTGTCCCTGCTCTGATCTCAACTGGGTCTCTGTCTGAACTGACATGCATCAGTTATCCATGAGTGAATACACAATTATCTGAAAATAATAGTTGTCACATGCATGCAAGCATTAACAAACTATATCTCATTAATTTAACAACTTGTTAAATTAATCTAACTGAACTTGACTAAGTTAAACTAAGTCAACTGATCCTCTCAATATAGAATTCGTCCTTAATTCCTTAATCAGTGGAGCAAATCAAGGACACATTCCCTAATTAGTGGAGAAATAATTGCATGTTATCACCAAGACTTCAAGTTTGCTTTTCCTTAACTAATTAACTCAAAATGAATGAATTAATTAATATTCCAAACTGTTGGTAAGACCAAATTCGAATTTACTTCCTATAGATAGACCAGGGACTACTATAAATAGGAAGGGACCCAGAAATGCTATTTTTAGAAGATGGTATTTTTAGCAGTTTCACCTCTCACCCAAGGTGGCCAAAATGCTCATTGGCTAAACTGCTATTTTTAGAAGTGCTATTTTTAGCAGTTCTATTTTTTAGCACTTTCTAAATTTAACATTTCTTGTTGCACACTTTTCAGCAAAAGTCACCGCAAAAGTGGCCTTAAGAAACTCCTCATACTTCCTCGTCTATGGATAGGAAGCCATCTTACCTCCCAACATTGCCCTTCCCTCTTTACAGCTCTCCCAAGCCTCGAGAGGAACCCCTTCAACCTTACTTCAAGAAAGGATCAACCAACTGGTGAGGTTGGAGGAATTGAGAGATAAAGCCAAAAATAAATTCAGAAATCACCAAATGATTATGAAGAGATGGTTTGATCGCCATCTGGCAGGAGATAAATATTACCAAGTAGGAGAGCTGGTCCTGAAATGGGACAAGTTGAATGAGCCAAAAGGTAAACACACGAAATTCCAACACTTATGGCTAGTCACATTCCAAGTTGTGGAAAAAATGGTCAGGGAACCTATAGATTGAAAAATTTATAGGGAGAAACTAAAAAACTCCCTGTTAATGGCCAACATCTTAAGAGATACTTCCAATAGCCACCACATGGTGGTCACCTCCTGAGTAGGTTAGAATTCATTTTATTTTGTTGTTAGCTTAGTTAGATTTTCGTTCTATCATTTCCTATTTTACGCAAATTTTATTTTCCTTTTGAATTTTAGTCCTTTTCATCCAACTCATTTCGGTCCTCCAATCTCGTTTTCACCTTTTATAACTCTCTTCAAGTGGCCCTCATTCGCCACCTTCAGCTCTTGCCTCCCTCATTAACTTGTCGATGAGTCTACTGATCCTAAATCCATCGTTACCTTGCAAATCAAACAAACTTTCAATGAACCCATGAGAACTTGAAAATCAATTATGGAATTCAAATCAAAGCCACTCATTAGCATCTGTTGAGAACTAGGTAAGATCTGTTGATAACCTGGATACCTGGAGCATGTAGGGGCATCTTTATAAAACAAAAAATGTGTAACCACAGCTGGATTAGCATGGTGAAACGCTGAATTTTAAAATTCCACTCAGACCTAGCCTATACTTGCTTGTAAGGTTTGCAGTCATTCTCCATTCGTCCCATCCACCACACTAAGTATTCCAATACCTGTCATCTACAAGTAAACCTCCTCTCATGGGCTAATCTCACTGTCATATACCCTATGGCAAATCCAATTGTGCTCTAGTCCTTGTGCCTGAAACTGGAAGGACTTATTTAAAATAAAATGAAATGTCGAGTCCTTATGCCAATTTGGAAGGACAGTTGTTTGGGAAGCCGGGTGGACTAGGGACTGTTGCTAAGCTTAGAGTACCGGTTGACACAACAAGCCCAACCTTGCTTAAGCGGTTTAAAAATATGGCATGATCCATGTCTATGCCTCATCCAATCATATGAAAATATAGCACTGAAATTCTCATATAAAGTGCAGATAAACATATCTACATCAAGTTTGATGAGCGATAAAGAGCTAAGGTACACACCTAAATAGGTATTTACAGATCGGGGATGGGCCCGAAAGGATTTTTGAAAGTAGAAAACAAGTAAAGGAGGGTCAATAAATCCCATAAAGCTACCATTGGAGAATGCTTATCAAAACCCTGTCAGTAGGTAGATGCTATTTCTCTTTATCCCAGCTGTAGCAATTAATGTTGAAGTGGAACCCATGCATGTCCATCTATACAGTTTACATTTGAAGTTTATCTTAACACCCTGATGTTTTATTGACCCAAGGTTTATTTGGAAACAAATATAACTAGTTCGCCCAGTGGTTTGCCATTTGTTGTGGCCACAACCACCACCCTATGAAAACCTGCCTCAATAGCAATTTTGAATGGGCCCCCTAAAAGTTGGTCTTTCACTTCTTCGAATGATTTGTTTTATCCCAGAGACTTCAACTCTTTGCCAATTCAAATCTTCAATTCCTAATGGTTAAGCCCCCTTCAATAAATCTCTACCACATGATACATCTATAAACCTTTCTAGCCCTCCATTCATATCCTCCATTGGGACTTTTTCAACCCTCGAAAGTTCCCATCGCACCCTTATTTCTATATCAATGCTTTGACAATAGAAATACTCCACAAACATGCATAACTCACCCTTTTTTGCCAATTACAATCAACACTGCGCACCACTATACACCGGACCTGACAACATTATTAACCACAATATATATATATATATATATATATATATTTCAGGTCCAAAGCCTCTTCGCATATCGCAATCGGCGGGGTCCCAGAGCTTGTATACAATGCATACCATGAGGTACCGGACCCAACGACATTATTAACAGTTTGGGTCCAAAGCCCCATTGCATATCGCAATCGACCGGGTCCAAGGCTATATATATAAGGTGCACTGCTTTCTATCGGACCCGACGATGACTATAGGCTCGGGTGCATAATGTTTGAAGTCCGGCCTTATGGCTGGCCGCAGGTTTATCCTGTGTTTTCCTGTGTATTGCGATAAAAGGCTGTGGTCCGGGTTTTCAAAGGGAAATCCCATATGGCAGACCCACCGATATTATTGACCACGAAACATATATATTTCTAGTTCGGCCAATCATAACTCGCAATCAATAGATCCCAAAGCTTAAACACATGGCGCGATGTGATGTGATAGTGTTTCGTGGACCCGATAGGGTATGGGTTCCTGTCTATAATATTTTAAGTCCAGATTCCAGATCCTATTCTGTGTTATACGACGATTTTCAATGTATATCAGATTTACACTTGCCGGACTTAATCAATGCATGAATTAAAAACCAGGGGCTGATTCTTTCACACTTGTTCCTTTCATGTTATAAACGTTTTAATGAAGGCAATATTTGTGTTTTTAAGCATTTCTATCATATTTTCATAAGCATAGCTGATGTTGTTTATCTCTACAGGCGAGCACTGAGAGAAGGCAAGCGAGGTCGAAGAATGGATGCATAAGCATCAAGTATAGCTCCGGGTTGTGTTCTATCTTAAGATCTGACTTTAGGCATTAGGAATCATGTTTCCACGTGTTACCTATGTGTTCCAAAGGTTATGTTGTCTCAGGCCTTATCATGAAGAAATGACATGCATACCTCTTCCCTTCAATCAGCATCAATTCATTTCCCCAAGAAATGAAACACTCCAACAGATGGCTCCAACAGATGTGGCCTTTATGGGTCAGTCATTTCACCAATCAATTGGAGGCCTGTATATTTTAATTTGTATATTGAGAAGAGGAGGGAGGTGAAAAGTTAGGGGAAGACCGAGGGTCAGTTGCTTTTGCATAAGTATTACCTCCGGAGATGAAGGGAGGGCTTTTTTGGGCAGAACAACTTTTGGTTTATTGTGAATAAAGAAGATTGTTTGGGTCAAGAAGGAGCCCTTTGTTTCATATTTATTTTTCTTTGCTTTCATGTGTTTATCATCAAAGTGATGGCATAAAGATATATGTGTTTTACTTTGTGCATGTTGATAACATACAGTTAATGGTTATTCGTGGTTATTCGAATATAATTCAATAGCATGTTTGACTCATGAAAGGTTGTTGATTCTAAACTTTGTTAAACATCAGTTGCAACTGTTATTTGTATTGAAAGGAATGCGTATTCCTGTATAAGTAATTGGATTGCAATTAGGATTTAATACCACCTTGTTCTTATGTAAACTAGTAATTGATTCATTTGGACTTAAAATCTATATATGATGTTTAACCTCTATTAAGATAGTTAGGACTAGCTTAAGTAGTGAGAAGTAGTATAGATAAGATTTTATAGATATAGGCCGGGAAAAATTTAAGAACCACCATAAATTTATATGTATAATAAATGGGCTAAACCCCATGATACATAGGAAAAATGGGAGGCGATTTTATCAATAATATAATATGTATATGTAATTTTTTTGACGAATTTCTCACCAGATTATATTAACTTGTACAGTGATGGAGAATTTTTCACCGAATTATAAAATCTTGTAAGATCTTGGCAATTCTTTTATTGAATAATAAGACATTGTGAAGTCTTGGTGAATGTTTTGTTAAAGTATGAAACCATATATGATAATAAGAAAACATATTCATTAAACTGTAATATACTAACATACATGTTTGGAAAAAAGAAACGTAATTTTCTCTTCCTACAAACAATGTTCCAAGTTTCAGTGGTCGTGTTTGTCAAGGTTCTTACAATACACTCTTTCATATCCTTCTATTAGTTTTGATAATATTCCACAACAAATTTCTTGTAGGTGTTGATATTGACCACAAGTTCTATGAAGGTAGGAAAGATTAATCTTTTCTCAACAACTTTTGTCAAGCTAACACTTTTTTCAAGTTATCGAATTTCTTTCTTATTCCATAGACTCCAACTTTGAGATAAAAAAAACACATCAAGTTTGTTTACCCCTACACACCAACAAGTAGCAAGCCCCAATTATATTATATAGGAAAGTATTAGGTATCCCAAAAGCTTGAAGGGGATCTAATTGAAGAAGTGACTATTGTGAGAAGCCTTCCAATCAATATATGAATATATAAATGTAGATTTATTATTATTTTAATTGGAAATATTCAATTAAATAATAAAATTTAATTACGTCTCTCCCAATCTAAATTGCTTATTAGCATAATTCACTACTCTCATACGTCTCCCATTTTTTAACAACGTTGTAACATGAAGATCAATTTCCTTTTTGGTGAACAATCTTCACCTTTTAGGAAAATATGATGCAGTGGCTCCAACCCCTATAGATCATTACGACAAACTAAGAATAGCACAGAAGATGAAAGGTTGTACAAACCAACTTATTTTTCAAACCACTAATCCAACATCAATACCTAAACGTTTTCACGAAGATATCATATTGAGAATGTTTGAAAAATTGTGGGAAATCTTCTAAAATTGTGGGAAATCTTCTGCGATGGTGATGCGGAAAGAGTGATAAGGTTTCACTCTTTTGAATTTTTTTTGTTGAATCAGAAAAACCAATATTAATGGAGATATTGGTATCTTTTACTAAATTTTGTGAAGTGACTAAATGTAGTTTTAACCATTCATCTTAAGATGTTTTTACAATATAATTTCCTAAGTCTATTTAATATCTTCATTATCATAAAAACCAACTTATATCCATCTTAACTCCACATCTACCACTCTTAGAGGGATAACCTATGTCCATCTTAACTCCACATCTACCACTCTTACAGCGATAAAATCTATTATGCCTCTGAGCACTTGGTAGACCCAGAATTAAGGTGGATCTATGATGATAGAATTTCCCTTTTAAATAGTCTATGCTCACATGAATACCATGGTATTACCATGGGTCAATACCATGGGTTATCATAAACCTGGAGCTTAAAAATTACTATTATTAATTTATAAAAATTAATAATCAATTTTTATTTTAACCAAGTTAAAATGTTTAACATACATTAAATTACAACATCCATTTTTACTCTTGATCCACCAAGCCTCGGGAGGGATCAAATATTTTTTCATTCTGTGCTAGTTTGCATATCACTCACGATATTTGATCCCTCTCGCGGCTTAGTAGATCCAGAGTAAAGATGGATCTATGCTGGTTTAATTCCCCCCTTTAAATTGACTACATTCCACGTGAATATCATGGGTCAATACCATGTGCCATTTTTATTTTTATTAATATTAGGGTTAATAATGTTTTTTTGCATGGTATTAATAATAATCTAGCCCATGTATTTCGACCATAGTATTTTTCCCATAGGTTTCACCTAAATATAACACAATTTTTTGAGTGTCCTAACTTATGGAGTAAATATAAAAATGTTTTATTTATTTATCATACCTCTCATTTATTTATATTTTTATTAATTTACCATACCTCTTTTACAAATATGGTATTTGGCCCATAGGATTCACTTAAATAAAATCTATTTTTTAAGTCTTTATAAATAGAAAGAGAGTTATGGACTAAATATAAAAAGAGGCTTTATTTATTCACCATTTTATTTATTTACCATACATTTTGAGTAAGTATAAAAAGATATTTACCATACCTCCATTTTATTTATATTTTTATTTGTTTACACGCTTGCATGTATATAAAGTGACTTACGGAATAAATATAAAAAATGTTTTTATTTATGTAATACTTCTCATTTAATATATTTTTATTAATTTATCATACCTCTTTTATAAATATGGTATTTGGCCCATGGCATTCACTTAAATAATACCTATTAATTTATCATACATTTTTTATAAATATGGTATTTGGCCCATGGCATTCACTTAAATAAAACCTATTCTTGAAAATTAGGGTGAATTGGAAAGTTGTAACTACTAATTTGAAGGGCTAAATTTACCTTTTTTACCGTCTTCCTTAGCAAAAGGGCGAAAATTCATCCCAGAAATTTTCCATGCATATAGGTTAGTTGTTTCTTTTGTTGATTTAATTGAAGTCTTCCTTGAGGAAGCAATCTCTCAACACCTTTAACACTAAATTTACCTTTTTTACCCTCTTCCTTAGCAAAAGGGCGAAAATTCATCCCAGAAATCTTCCATGCATATAGGTTAGTTGTTTCTTTTGTTGATTTAATTGAAGTCTTCCTTGAGGAAGCAATCTCTCAACACCACCTTTAACAGTGTACGCTCTCTCAACACCTTTAAGAGTGTACGGGATCCTTTAAAACTTGTTAGAACTAGCCACTCCAAACGAAAGCAGATCTAATTGGGGTCGAGTTAGTGCTCCTTTGTTAATATAACGAAAATTCGCCATATCAACCCGTCAGTTAATAGATTCACGCATAATATTAAACGGGCTTAGCAAATAAAAATAAAAATAAAAATAAAAAATGTTTGTAATCATCCAGATGTGAAGTAGCAACTATAAGTAACAGGATATAAATGGCCACCACTTAAACTCAGATTTCGAAAGCTACCCCACATTCTGCTCACAGGAATAAGTAACCCCAAAATATAAGAAATCCGAGATTGTGAAAAAGAACTTAATTAATTCAAATAACATACAATAACAAGGATCGTGAGAAGATCCCTTTATTCTTAAATGGAGAAACAATATATAAAGAAATCCCTGGGGCAGATAGTCGAAGATTCCGTGGCTGTAGTGCAGAAAATATCAAATACCACAAAATCCATACTAATAATTTGATGTAGAGAAAGATTAAGATACGTAACAAAACATATAAGAAAGAAAACAGAAGTCGACTCTCCCGGCGGACCAAAGAAAACGAACCACAGAGCAGCCACTATACATCTCAGTAAAATCCAGAGCCCAAGAATGGGATCAATGAGGCGAGGAGGACAGCGAAAAAGGAGGGAATGAAGGGCATTGAAGCAGCACCAGTGTCCATTGTCGGACTGGGAGATGACGCCATCGCCTCCTCTGCAGCTGTTACCGCCCCAACCGTTATCATCATGACAACGACCAAGAGAGCTGTAGATGCGTACTTGCCTGTTCCTGCCATTCTTGCTCACACTCACAACACAGATGATGAAAAGTCCAAACCCTAAACACAACCTTTGCCAAAAAAATGTGAAACTTTCTTCAGCTCTCAACCAGAAAAGGCCAAGAGATGTGAACTACAGAATTTGCACAGGACTCCGATTGATAGTCGAGCATATTAATGCTAGTCCGCGCCCTACAACAACTGACCGACAATGCACATTTCCCGTAAAAATAATATAAAATAAATATATATCAATTGTATGATGTACATAGCGTGTTATTACGGATGCCAACGGACAGGCTGACAGCGTGGTTTCCAGGCTGCCGCTGCTTTTGGCAGTGAGTGGGCTCATGTTATTGGTGACGCTTTCGATTGTCCAGCTTTCTCATTTATCGGCTACCGAATCCACCCAACGCGCCAAACAAGAAAATTACGTCACTGCAACGAAAAGCAATCAGTTAAGGCACAGCATTTTACATAAAATCCTGGTGTCCCTAGTAAATTAAACGGAAGGGCAGCACATGGAATTCTTTAGTCAGAGCACATCGACAGACCTGTCCTACCAGAGCTCATAGGAAATCCAGTCCACACGCAGCACATTGGAAAGCCTCGCCAGTTAAACTAGCTCTCTTTTTTTTTTAAACATCTCTCTCTCCCGCCAGAAACGGACAATTCACGCGTCCAGAGAAAATAATATAAAATGTCTTTCCTGGCCCCAGAGCGATCTCTGCATGACGAGAGAGTTTGAAATTTGACGCTCAAATGGCGGCCGTGATCGACCATTTTACAGACAATGATTTCCTAAAATTAAATTTGATTACACTGAAATCGACTACGCTGGACGTAAACTTCCACGTGTTTGTCGTTAAACCATACTCAGTCGTATTTTATTATTATTGATTTTTGAAATTTTATGAAGTATGACAAAATTCTTCATAATTTATGTAAAATAGTTCAGTTTGATTTACTATGCATTAACAACATTTAATGTGCTCTCCCTGGCTTAAAACAATATATATTATATATATAGCTCTGAGCTTGTAGTCGAATGCTCGGTTTAATATAATATATATATAATATATATATAAAAGTGTGAGATATTGGTCCTTACAGACCCGAAATCCATCCCATGTAGGGTTATGTACTGATTGTTGTCCTTGGTTCCTGCAATAATATATCTAACACAAATGTTAGTTAAATAAAACAGAAAGTTTTAATTACATAATATTTTAATTTTTATTTAATTATGAAAAAAAACACTAATTAATTAAACATTAATTTTAATTTAATTACAAATAAAAAAATATCATAATCTCTGATTTATTAATAATCTTTACTAAACATATTTAATATTATATTGTGATCTTATTTTTTAATTCATAAAAATCACTTTTTAACCCATTAAAAAAATGTAAATCTTAATATTAAACCAAAAATTACTCTAATCAATACTTACATATCCAAGTAAGTTGATATTCTTTGCATATACACTTTTTTTAATATAATGATATAATTATAACACCTCACCTTTAATGATTCCCATAGAGGGTGCTTAAATGGTGGTGGACTGGACTCCACTAATGGACATGAATGTGATCCAATTATTGATGAGGAAGTTGATATTCCTTACATATACACTTTTCTTTAACATAATGATATAACTATAACACCTTAACTTTAATGATTCCCAGAGAGGGTGCTTAAATGGTGGAGTGGATTCCACTAATTGACATGAATGTGATTCAATTATTGATGAGGGGTAGGACTTTCACCAAATGACATCTTGTATGGGAGATTTTACCACAATACTCTAAACAGGGTTTGGTAGGAGCGCGAGACAGGATGTTAGAAAGGTTTTTAGATGCATGAGAATCTGGGGAAGGACAAACCACTCCAAGCTTAGACTTTAGGTGCACATGAAAGACAATTGTGTATGAATCATGTTGGAAAATGGAGTATGATGGCATTAGTTGGGGGTAGGACGACGAGGAAGGGCAATTTATAACTTATATACCATTTCAAAGACCCCTCTTTGTATGACACTACTGAAAGTTTCCATTCTCTATGAAATTACTATTCATGAGAGCGCAAATCTAAGAAAAAAGGAAAACTAATGTATGTTGGGAACGAACATAGCCTTACATGTAGGGCTAGTGCTCATCCTCAGTTAGAAGCCAAGCATCTTGTGCTTTTCTTTGACTAGGGAATTGCAACTGCAAAGAAGGTGTTGCAAGTTTACAATTTCTCTTTTCCTCACCTTGAACATTCCTATAGCTATAAATGTGATGATATCAATGTATTAGGAAATTTTAGTTACATAATACTATGTTTTTATATGACCGCTCTATGCCTATTATTTTTGGTGGGATTTCATTATATGGAAATCAGAGTTGGCTCCTGAATTTAGGTGTTGAATCCAATTTAGCTTGGCCTCAATCCTTGGATTATTTTCTTGTAAGTTTTATTGGTGACACATTCCTAGGGTTTGTATTTCCTACATGAGTTTCATCTAGTGTTTTCCCTTTGTAAGCAATGTCCCCCCACCCCGTTCATTGTGGCCTTTCCCTCTGTGTGTGACTCAATACCCATTGGCCCTTGTTAGTGTTTAATGTCCTTATATGGTGGTGTATAATTTTGAGTTTGATAGGATGGCCAATTGTCAACTTTTAGGCCCTCATAACATTGGGTGAGGTAGGAGTTTGTGTTCCCCTTGCCTCTAACTCACCTCCCTCTGCTACATATCAAATTCATGCACAGTCAATTACCCATGCCAAGGTAATTAGCTATAGAAATATTATCCATGAAGTGGAATAGAGAGTCATTTATGACGTGGAAGACGAGATGAGACAGAGTAGAACGTTTGTTCCTCACAAGCATGTGGAAGGAGAGAGGAGGGATTTAATCCCTTATGTAGGCAGCTCAACTGGGGTTTATTCCTCATCCTATATGTAGAAAATCAACCAATATTAGCACATGAAAATACTAATGGGAAGGGTGCTCACTCACAAAGCTAACACACAATAAGAGTTGATAATATGTATGGCTCAAGTACTGGAGAATGTAGACAACCTAGACAAGAAAATCACAAGGTTGGCAAAGGCTTTGAAAAATTATGCTAATTCCTCCTCTGATAATGAAAGTGAACAACAACCACCTTTTTAGGAGGATCATCCTCCTAAAATATGATCAAGCGAGCCTATCAACTAAAAAAGAGCAAAACCCAGAGCATTGTAAAAACATTATCATTATCCATGGCACTATTAATAGCAAAATTATCGAGAAATATCTTCACGCTAAGTCTCATCATTATCCTGCTCAGAAGTTAGGGGTTCTCAACATGTTAGCCACTTGGGCTTTAAGAGTTTCTAATGATAATCACCTTGAAGATGGGAAGGCCCATTTCCTTAAGGTATTTGAGAATAATGGTTATAGTAGGCACTTGCGTTTCAAAGCTTTCCTTAAAGCTACCATCGGTCTTAAGATAATAAAAGAACCTGAAGATAGGATTTATGGGGTTCCTCTCCCCTTTATCTATGGGACCATTGACCAAATTGATAGTATCCTATGGAAAAACCAAGTCCCTTCAACCATTAGGCCCTTAAAAACCATTCGAAGCTCCTTGAGATCAGTCAAAGACCCAATGGACCCTAAGGATACAAAAGGTATGTATATAATACCATGTTCTTTTGGGACCCCCTACATTGATGAAACTAACCACTCAATTAATCAAAGAATCTATGACCATGCAACTGACATCAAGCATGGTAGGACCCACTCCTCAACATTGGAAAAACATGCAAAAAATACAAAACACGACATTTGTATTGAAGAGACCGAGGTCATTGCAAGGATTGATCGTTTCCATCACTGAAAGTTTAGGGAAACCATAGAGATTGAAAGGAGACCAAATAACCTTAATAGAGGCAATGGCTGGAAAACCAATAGTTGTTGGATCTCTGCCTTTTCTTCTTAAAGTCTTAATACCATATTTTTTCTTTCTTTTACTACATATATTTTTTTATCCATTTTATTCTTTCTTGTTGAATTTTGGAATTTATTTATTTATTTGTTTATTATCTATATTTTATATTACATTAATTAATTAATTTATTTATTTTTCTATTTTTATATTACATTCTTATATATTATATATGTATATTCCAATACTCTTTACCTTACCTTACCTTTATCACTACTCCAAACCACAAAACAATCTCAATTGAATTTGAATCATTCAATGATTAATCATGTTTTCTTTACTTACATTGAAATGATATATGTAATGTATATTTTAATTTTTTTGTTGTATATAAAATCAAAATTATATTTATATTTATAAAAAAAATGAAAGAAAAAAAATTATTAAAAAATATCTATTATTATTTATTATTCAAATCATATATACTAGGCATATTATTATTATTTTCATTTTTATGAAAAATTAATTAAATTTATTATTATTATTAATAATTAAATATTTAAAATAAATTCATTAATTAGAAGTGATTATCAATGGTTCATTACATATAAATATTGGTAATTCTAATTTCTTAAGTGATCCGGGTGAATATTAGTGGCCACCTGCCTATTCCACTTGGACCCCCAACACTGTCTCGTTCAGTTCTTTAGTTTCTTTAATTGTAGCACAATTTACTATTTTTGGCAGTTTTTCAGGACGTGAACTTCTAGAGTGATTTTGAGGCCCTAAACGATGATTTTACAGAAAACGGGGAGATTGAGAATGTCCCAAACTAGCCTAGAAATTTACTTTTAGCCTCCTCTTCAATATCTTTGAAACGAGGTATTATGATAGCCAAACGAAGATTGTATGCCAAAGTTACGATCTCAAGAAGCTGATGTACCAATTTACCCAAACAGGGCCCACTGTTTTGGTACTTCATCTCCTAGGGTTAGGTTTTTGGATGTTTATGGTTTTCCATTTTTTTCAACAATAAATAGGCTTTTGAGCCTCATTGTAACACAGTTCCGAGGCATGTAGTCACCACATCTCTTCTCAGAGATAAGCTACCACCGCTCAAGCTATTTTATTTCCATTCCATTTGTAAGCATATTTTAGTATTATGATATTAATGAAATGAAGTGTTATTTCTATTGCATTTCTCTATTTATGATTATATGTGTAATTTGTTGTGTTCCTATTTAAGTTCAGATGAGTGGTATCAGAGCGCTATGCTCTTTCTCTGTTTTTCTTTAATGAACTATGACTCTTTAGCTAACTATGAATTTGACTTGGCCCCTTGGGCTTATTACATAAATAAAGGGGTTAGGGTTGGACCCTAACATGCCCTCCTTCATAAACAATAGCCTTGTCCTCAAGGCGGAAGCTTTGGAAATTGCGGAAGAATAATGGTTGCTTCCTACGTTGCATCTTCTAGAGAGGTGTCTTTCTACTTGATGACGACTTCCTTGATCATGTGGCCGTGGAGATATCTATCACAAGTATTGAGGGCCTACTATGGTTGGGGCCAAAGTGAGCCTTCCTCATCCAATTCGGGTAGACTTGTTTGAACCCTGCTATTGTGCAGGTAAATCCCCTCTGCGGACATAGGCGATCCCACTAGCCTAAATGGGGTCTAGCAACAATCAAACAATGCTAACACGCAGGTTCCTAATTGCAAAGTAAAGGCCAATGATGAGAGCCTACCTCGAATCCAACGCTTATATTCGTAGAAGAGTTGTCGCTTCCGTTCTTTCGCTTCAGCTGGTCACAATCCTCACATCCTCGTGAATAGGCACCTGCACATGCAAAGAACAAGACAGATACAAGCATAAAATCCAAGAAATGCAACTATGTATCAGTCAGAAAGGATACAACTCGAACATCATAATAAAGACACATGAGTGGAACCATAATGATAGTCATCTATTATTATTGATAAACAAAAGAGAATATAACCAAGTTCTGACGTCAAATCCTCCTTTGGCTAGGTGAATCAGCAACACATGCCTTGCAAAGCTTGTAAGGGATGGGAACAAGCCTCTCTCTCCTTGATTACATGGACATGGATCTCCTCCTTAAAGATTTAGCCTCATAGGGATAAACAAGACCTCTTGCAAGATGAGCTTAGCAATTCTCAGACTTTGGGACTTAGATTTGGGAGCTTGAAAAGTAGAATTACTAACTAGCTTGTCAAAGGGGAAAGAACAAGCTTATATAGAGGTAGGAGGAGTAGATAAGACGATCCACTTGATTCATGGAATTGTCCTTATCATTAGGAAGCTTCCATGAGAGGAGGAGAACTACTTCCCTCCTTGGGAGATACGAAGCCAACTGAACCAAATCAAACTGGAATCAATTCATGGATAGGGTGGAAGGAACCTTCGGAAGTTTGTTTGTTAAAAACTTTACCCAACTGGGTTGGTGCTAGTGCGACTCTGAGACAGAGCGCCAGCTGGCGCACCCTCTTTGGAGGATTTCCCCCATTGGCGCGAGTGATACACTGTGGAACAACGCCAATGGAGAAAGGGCTATATTTTTGGGTATTTTGCAGAAGGTGTCTTCAGGGCATATGGAGTACATACTTTAAGGGATACAATGCAGGTGTTTTCAAGTTATGTCACTTCTCATAGGTCCCAGAATAGGTCCTCTAATGTATGGGAGATGGGGTAACAGGGACGGTGTCAAAATACTGTGTAACACCTGCAATTGTTCCCCACCACTGCCTTCCTAAGGTGTTTTGATCTTTTTATTGTCCAGTCGACTCTCTTGCTTGCTCCCTTACACTTGTTTGGTAGTCGTGAATAATCTCGTTGCGTTATTTAGGCGATTTGCTTTATCTTCACTTGAATTCCGCTTCATCTCACTTTGAGCCCAGATCACACGGCTCATTGTTGTCTTTGGGACCTTTTTGATTCTTTGGATGTTTGATTTGTGCTTTGAGGAACTGAACGTGTGTGTATTGGTTAGAATTTGCTAGTGTTATTTCTCAAAAGCTCTTTAGTGCATTTTGCCATTATTGAAAAAGAAAATCTCTTTTGCTTTGAAATAGTTAATGAAAGTTAGGACTTTTCATTTTGATTAGTGGATTAGCGATCTTAAAGAAAAGTTTATTGGTTTGCATTTGCTGCATTAGGGAAACTCTTTATTGTTTGTGATCGTTTTGTTTGCATGAAAGCTCTCTAACTCTTTTGTAATTAGCATTCATCGAATGGAATGACATGTTTTGGCATATAGATTGCATTTAGGGATTTTGAGAAATTACATACGGTAGGACCTGAAAGCCGAAACTTAACTCAAGATCAACTTTAAAATAAATCGAATGAAACTTAAAAACCTTGGAACATAAGCTCACATTCTAGAGTCTGGCTAGACGTGCTCCGGCGTCGTTAAACCTAGTCACTTTTGTTCTCGCATTAAGGTTGGGTGATTCCTCCTTGTGTGACTCAACTGTGGTCTAGTACGGACTTGTGCTCCCACATACCGTCACGTATATATGGGGAGACTCCACTAGGTTATCATCCTTGATCCATAGAAAGCCGTGTGTGCTGCCTTACAGCCTGTAACGCACCGAACATAGCATTCGGGAAGATTGACTGCCGTACGGAAAGTCCTTGGCTTTCTTATGATTGCTAAGGTGTATGTGCAGTTTTACGAATTGTCTGGTAAACCCCTTGCCTAGTTTCTCCAGAGTAGTCACTTTTTGATCCTTTTCGGACTCCTTAAAAGAAAAGGCTTACTTGAGCATTTGTCACTTCGGGCTCACTCAATATTCGAAGGTGACTAGAGTCATCTTTTGTCCTTTTCTCGACTGGTGACTAGAGTCATCTTTTGTCCTTTTCTCGACTCTTAAAACATGAAAAGGTCAAGTTGTGTCTTAATGTCTTAAAAATTTATTCGACCACGATCACATTTACCTTGTTAGATCTTGTCTGCATTAGTTTTGAGTAGGGTCTTTCATCGTTAGCTTGTCTAGGATTTTTGTTTGATTCGATCATCCTGGCAGATCCATCGATCCCGTCTCCCATCCCAAGTGACCAAAGGTCTCCTTCTTTTGCTGCTCCTGATACACCGGTTTGTGGTGACACTTTCCCTGTTATTCCAAGTGTCCAACCGTTGAACTCTCGTGCTCCAGAGGACGAGCTTTACGATTTGTTTTGGAACCCTGTTTGGGAGCCTTCTGAAGAGGATTTTCCCTCTACTCCTATTGGTGTTTCGCCCCCGATGGCTTCTTCTGATATGGAAGACACATCTCCTATATCGAGTGGAACATCCGTCATGTTGAGTATTGAGACTCCTATACCGGCCACATCCCCGGTCATATCTACGCCCTACACTGTTACACCTCTCGGTATTACAGTGCCTGTGCGCTATAGATCTCTGAGGGATGCCATGGGCTCTGGGAGTTCCTCTTCTATGTGGGATAATAAAATCGTTTCCACTACGAGACGTTTTGTTTCCCAAGTCCACCATACCATTGTCACGTCAGTTCCGACCAATCCGACCGTTTGTGTCGCATCGTCGACTCCAGTTGCTAGTGCCGTTATGGCATCTTCCGTCATAACTACTGTCGCCGACCCATCCCGTGGTTCGGTACGTAGTTGTCAATCAATACATGCTGCCAGAGTTGTTCATCGTGCAAGCAGTGCCCCACCTTCTTCTGATGCCATTTCAGCGTGGGGGGGGCATATTCTCAGTACTTGCATGCTGTCCAAAACCGAGGCATGCAAGGCCCCTATTATGACCCTATAGGTCATCATTTGTATACCTCCTTGCCAGCTCAACCCACGGTTGAGTCTTCAATTCTGTTGAATGTGGCTTGGGGTACCACTGGTTACGGTGGTGGCCAATTCCGTCTGGATCAAGGGCAGCCGTATCAAGGACCATCATACCAAGGTCAGCCATCCTACACGCAACCTAATTATGGGCAGCAGTATTATGGCCAAACCTATCCAGGGCAACCTGGAGGCTCACAAGGACAACCCTCCCAGGGACAACCTTCGACCTCTGGTGGTCCATCTTTTACATATCTTGGGCAACCTTTTGGAAACCCAGGACAACCTTATGCTCAACAAGGACAACCTAGACCCTAGCAGGGGCACCCTTCGGGTCAACCCTATGGGAATCCGGGACAACCTTACGGGAAGCAAGGACAACACGGAAACTAGCAAGGCTACCCTTCTAGGCAAGGTGGCCAGCCTTACATGCCGCAAGGCCAGCCCACTGCTTAGCTTAGTCAACCATCTGGTCTACAAGGACAACCTTAGGTTGCGCAAGGACAACCAAACACCCAACAAGTCCAACCTTCTGGGCAACTAGGTCCGTCTCAGATCTAACCAAGACAACCTTCCAGCTAGGTGGCCCAACCTCAGTCTTCGCAAGGATATCTCTCTGGGCCGGCTCAACCGGGCATGCAGATGGTTCCTGCTTCTCAAGCTCAACCCGGTTACTAGCCCCAGAATCAAACTGGTCTCCAGCCGCAAGGTGGGTATCAATCCCAACCTTCTTATAAAACGCAGCCTGGTTCCCAGGCTCAATATGGAGCCGAGCAACCATATGGATACCAGCAACCCCAGGGGAAAAATCAATTTGCTTCGTATCAAAATTACCAACAGCCGCAGGCCACCCCTTATCAAAATTACCAGCAACCTAATGTTGCTCCTGCAGGTCAGTATGGTAACCAATGGGGCGCTGGGGAGCAGATCCAGAATCAACCATCCAGTTATGAATATAACCCTTATGGACAGAGTTCCTATGGACAAGGTCCTTTTGGACCTGGTCCATCCGGACAAGGTCAATGGGGACAACCAGCAACTGGATGGAACTCTGGCCCTACCTCATATCCGCAGTTGTCCTTTAACCCGCAGCTACCATTTCTAGCAACGTTGGAACTGCCCGATGTGTCGAAGTTAACTAATAATCCTATTTTGTATAATCCACAATGGCCACCATTTCCAACTAAGATACCCGACGATTGTCCCAAATTCGACGGCAAAGATGGAGAGGATCCTCAAGCCCATGTAATGACTTATCACCTTTGGTGTTCGTCCAATTCATGGCTTGATGATTCGGTTCGGCTTCGCCTGTTTCAAAGGACTCTCGCCGGCTCCGCTGCTAAATGGTACATTGAATTGACCCGTGCACCTTTTCAAGATTTTAATTCATTGGAAATGGAATTCCTCACTCATTTTCAGTTACCCATTCGGTACGAGATGGGAACCCATCTCCTTACATCTCTCAAGCAGGACACGGCTACACACATCTCTGATCATATACATGAATGGAGAAGGCGTCGTCAATTGATCAAGTTTTGGATTCCTGATCAACTCCTCACCAATTGGTTCACAACTTCCTTTGTCCCTAAGATCGCACGGGACATTGCTATGGGAGCCTGTGTGACTGAAGAGTAAGCTATCGCGCGTGCCCAGTACCTTGACTTAGTTTATTCTCAGTCAGGTACTTTATATGAGTATTTGCCTGATGCCCTGAGACCCGGTACATCCAAGGCTCCACCAAAGCCATCTGTTGATGGAGTTATTGGCTCTGTATATCCGTCATCCAAAAAATCATCCTCGAACCCTGGGAAGCAAAAATCGAATGCTTCTAATGAAAACACTTCTCAGGGTGGTTCAAATTCTGGAAGTACTTCTGAGGTTAACGCCGTCCAGTCCACCACGACGAGTAAGGCCTCGAAAGGAAAGAAAAAGGGGAAAGCAAAGAATAAGTCTGAGCAACCTAAACAGGATTCCTCCAAACCTCCATCAGCGGAAGGAGCCAAGCGCAAACCCAAGTATCCTTGTCTAATCTGTGATGAAGATCACTACACCAAAGACTGCCCTAGGCGGTCCGAGGCTAGTCGTTTGTTGAAGGGTGCCCCTGGGATTCCTGCGGTTCTGAAGGAACCTTTCCCCTCTCAACAGACTCAAATGGTGGTTGATCCATCTTCGTCTTCTTCTCCCTTTGGTTCCCAAGTCTTCATGGCTGGATCCATTCCCGTTCATGTAACGACTTGAACAAAGGAGTAACCGTCGTCCGCTGGGAAGGAGCCTGAGGTTCCCTCAAGTGCTCTTTCATCCAGCTCTGGTCCGCTCCATATCGAGAGACCAAGTACTGAGACGACCATCCGACCCCCTCCCAAAGAAGTGCTCAGGAGATCATCTTACAACCCAAATGCTCGTGATGCCCAGCACTATAGCATAGTTGAGGACTTAGCACAGGCTCCGTCGGCTATGTCCACCTTAGAGGTTCTCCAGAGCTGCCCCCCATCTCAAGAGCCATGTCCCAAGGCTGCCTCATCAGATCGCCTTTCTCATACAAGTCATCATCAATTCAAAAATGATCCATTGTACAGTCATTGATGAAGGCGCGTCAACTTGCATCATGTCTATTGCTTGTTGGAAAGCGATCAAGTCTCCGACTTTGAGCTAGTCTCCCACGAAGTTGGAACCTTTGATGGGAGAGAATCTCGTCCCTATGGTATTCTTCAACGATTTCCAATTACTTTAGAAGGCAAAACCGTTGAAGTAGAAGTTGAGGTCGTTGACGCAAATCTTACTTACAACCTCCTTCTGGGCCGGAGTTGGATGTATGCCATGCATGCCGTGGCTTCATCCCTCTTCCGTGTCATTCGTTTCCCTCACCAGGGGAAAATTGTCACGGTAGACCATCTCTCCTTCTTTGCTTCTTCTTCTGAAGGCAATGTGCCTTTCGTGGAGGATACCTCCTCCCTTTTGAGAATGTGGGAGCCGGGCTATTTAAAGATCACGCCCTTATGGATGTTTTCTCACTCCCACCTCCAAACCTCGCCTCCATCAGTATGATTTCAGTTCGTTCTGATCCTTGGGTCCTCCCCCCCATTGACCAGATAGAATCATGGGGCGAGGAGATGTCGTTGAGTCCTGCCGAGCTCAACTACATTGAAATCGTTGCTGTATCTGCCCCTCCTGCTGAAAGTGCTTCTTTAAGCGGAGCTCTTGACTCATACGACTATTCCCCTTAGCTTGGAGAATGTGCCTCCTCAGATCCATTAAAGGAAATATTCCCTTCCGACGAAGCAATCACGGAGACCATGTCTCTCGAGGAACCCCCTTCACAACCTATTTAGACGCCTATTCAGGTCTATCAAGTATCGTTTGAAGGGAATTTGGGGAACATTACGCAGACCCAACCTATCGACATCTCTGTCAAACCAGGGATTGTCGAGAACATCTATATAGGAGTCACTTGCACTCCTAAGGAAATTCAAATCTATATAGCTCTTTTTCGCGAGTTTCGTGACGTCTTTGCATGGTCTTATGAAGAGATGCCTGGCATTGATCCAAGCATTGTAGTGCATGAGATACCTACGTATCCAGGAGCCAAACCTGTTCGTCAGCGTTTACGCCCTGTGCACCCCCGCAAGGTTGCAGCTATCAAAGCAGAAGTTGAAAAACTTCTTAAAGCTGGTTTCATCTACCCTATCCCACTCATAGATTGGGTCTCTAACATTGTCCCTGTGGATAAAAAGCAGGGTACTAATCGCATCTGTGTTGATTATCGTGATATTAACCGAGCCTGCCTGAAAGATAACTACCCCACACCTTTCATTGACCAGCTCATTGATGAGTGTGCTGGGAGTGAGATATATTCGTTTATGGATGGCTTTTCTGGCTACAACCAGATTAATATCACGCCCACTGATCAACACAAGACAACCTTTATCTATCCGTGGGGTACTTCGCTTATAAAAAGCTCCCTTTCAGTCTCAAAAATGCCGGTGCCACTTTTCAACGTGCGGTGTCTTATGCCTTTCATGATCTCTGGCACATCGTACAGCCTTATCTGGATGACCTTCCCGCTCATTCGGCTAAGCGCCAAGACCATCCGTCACATCTCCGCGAGATTTTTCTCCACTGTCGACACTACAATATCCGATTTAATCCGCATAAATGTCTCTTCTGCGTAGAATCTGGTTGACTTCTCGAGTTCATCGTCTCCCGAGAGGGCATCCGCTTGGATCCCCTTAAATTCGAAGCCATTTTGAATCTTCCTCCCCCTGCTTCTTTGTGGCAACTACAGAGTTTGCAGGGTAAAGCAAATTTCTTACGACGATTTATCCCGAATTATTCCGAAGTGGCAAAAGGTTTCACGCGGTTACTCAACCGCGACACCCCGTTTCGATGGGATGCCATAGCTGAGGAGTCTTTTGCACATCTTAAAACTCTCCTGGTTTCCACCCCTTTGTTGCGGCCTCCGAATTATCATCACGATTACACATTGTATTTGGTCGCTGTTGATACCACCATCGGCATGGTTCTCGTTCAAGGTGACGATGATGGCACTGAACACGTTATCTATTACCTTATCTGCAATTTGTTAGACATGGAATCTCGATATGCTTATGTCGAGAAGTTGGCCCTCGCTGTTGTTTGCGCTGTTCAACGCTTCCTTCATTACATCTTGTTGCGTACCACGACAGTGATCTCCGATTGCAACCCTATGACCTACATTCTGTCATGCCAGTTGCTGGGGGGCAAATACTCGAAGTGGATAGTCATCCTCCAAGAGTTTGACTTGGAATTTACTGCTGCCAAGTCTAAGAAATCACTTGTATTTTCTGAGTTGTTGTGTTCTTTTCCATCCGTTGATGCCTCCTCTCAGTTAGAGGATTCCATTCCAGACGAAAATCTCTTCCTTATTAGCACCCTCGATTCCTAGTATGGGGATATTATTGTCTACTTGCAGACGTCCTCCTTTCGTCCCGAGACCTCCAAGGATGCTCGTCGACGGAAATAACATCAGGCCCAACCATATCGCATCGTTGGGGACACCCTGTACCGTCTCGGTGTTGATTCTGTTCTTCGCCGATGTTTGACTTTCGAAGAAGCAGAGAGAGTTCTAATTGACTGCCACTCTGGTGCATGTGGCTGTCACATTTCTGGATATGCCACCGCACAGAAAATCAGCCGTGCTGGCTATTTCTGGCCCTCCATTTTCAAGGATTGCATTCTTGCTGTCTGTTCGTGTCATGAGTGCCAGATTTACCAATGGAAGCTGCGTGCACCCCCTGCTTCACTGCATCCCGTTGTAACTGTCGGCTCTTTTTCCAAACGGGGCATCGATTATGTGACCTGTAACCCTCGCTCGGCCAGGGGGCATGGGTACATCATCGTTGTGGTTGATTATTTCACGAAATGGGCCGAGGCGATGCCTACATTGTCAGAAGACGGTCACAACGCGACACAGTTTTTGTTCAACCATGTTATTTCGCGGTTTAGAGTACCCCAAGCCATCGTCGCTGATCATGGAAAGCATTTTCGTAATCACATGATTACCGAGTTAACAACCCATTTGGGCCTTAGGCATGATAGTTCGACCCCGTACTATCCTCAGGCAAACGGTCAAGTGGAAGCTGTGAACAAGTTTTTGGTCATGATGCTTCAAAGAACTGTTGGCATGCATAAGTCCAATTGGCATCTGATGTTGTCCTCTGCTTTGTGGGCCTACTGTACCTCCGTGAAGGATGCTACCGGTTTCACTCCTTTTCAGTTAGTTTACGGACTGGAGGCGACCCTTCCTATTGAGTGTGAGATTCCTTCATTAAAGATAGCCATCGAGTTGCTCCCTGATACTACTCCAGTAGAAGAGCATCTTCTTTAATTAGAACGGCTGGATGAGACTCGTCGTCTGGCCGCCTTAGCTATTGAAGCTCAGAAGAAGCGAGTGAAAACTCACTTCGATAATACTGTTAACCCCCGCTCTTTCATTGAGGGAGATTTAGTACTGCTCTATGATCAAGCTAACGATAAGCTGGGGACAGGAAAACTCGAGCCTATGTGGCACGGGCCCTACATTGTGAAAAGCGTTTTGCAAAAGGGCGCCTACGAGCTTATTGATTATGAAGGAAATCCCCTGGATAGGCCCCGAAATGGGCTTTATCTCAGAAAATACTATTCATGAGTCTAGGCACTCTCTTTTTTGTACATACGTGTGCTTTTAGCAAGTGTGTTGTGTGTGCATGTTTTTTATATTTTTATCTTGGTATGTCGGCGTGATTGCCACTTATTGTGTCTTTTGCTTCTTGAACAGATGTCTGGATCGCCTTACGTTGGTTTCGCTGATGGTGCTTCCCGCAGTACATGCAGCTTGTCATCTGCGGCATGGGTGATCTACGATCCTCATGGTGAGTTAGTAGATATTCAAGGGGTTTTTTTGGGTTGTACAACGAACAATGTCACTGAATATAGTGTTGTGATTGAATTATTAGCTGAGGCGATTAACCTCGGCATTCACACATTGGTTGTGAACTTGGACTCTCAACTTGTAGTCCACCAACTCAACAGGCGTTATTCCGTCAGAGATCATTGGATTTTAAGATTGTATTTACGTGTTAAGTTATTAGAAAGGTATTTTGATTTCATTACTTATCAACATATTCCAAGACGACTTAATAAAATACCTATGCATTAAATAATTATGTGTTGGACAGGCATTTGCATAACATGTGATTCATCATAACACAAGGAGCATAAAGTACAATAAAGCATAAAACATATGTATATATATATATATATGTGTGTGTGTGTGTGTGTGTGTGTGTGTGTGTGTGTCCAAAATGTTTGCACTCCGTGCATCATCAAAAAATAATACATGTTTGTCTGAATACATCTGGAGACAACATGTCTCTCAAAAAATATGCATGAAAAGGAAAGCCTAGATATCTAGTCTCGGTGGTGCTCATGGTAGCACGTCACTGCTCGCACTAGATGCCTCAAGAGCCGGTGGATGCGAGTTGGCGCCCCTACTGTGTGCCTCTGGTACGTTAGCGGGACATCGGCTAGCCGAGCATAATCTGGGATCCCTCGAGTGATAGCCTCGAGGTTCTAGATAAGCTCCCCTCTGTCACCACCCTCCTCTTGAGGATCTGCTGCTGCTGCTACTGGATGTCTCCTCGCTACGGAAGACAAGCCAGCTGGACACTCTGAACCGACATCTGCATATGCATATAAGGGTCATTAGGACAAGCATGTACTAACAAAAAAAATCATAAAAATACAAAATCAAAAAATGAGGATGTACCAATCTCCTCGTCCCAGTCCTCTCCCTCTGGCAAGGGAAGGTCAGGGTCTCCAGTGAAGTCTATCCCCGCATTCGGTCAGTCTTCCACCATGATCAGTTGGCAGCAAAGACACCCGAAGCACTCCAGTCTGAAAGACATCTACTGGCCGCCACCACCCCTCAGCATCAGTGCCGCCCATCGAGCCATCCTCGGCTCTCGAGGTGCTGGGTCTACCACAAAGGCCCCTTGGCCGTGGAATCTTGGCACACGTTCTAACAAGAACGTCACCAAGATGGAACCATACCCGAATTGTTACAACTTGCCCCACTTGGCCTTCGTCAGTTGCTTCTTCATATTGGTCGTCACAGCTGACGCCCAATTGAAAATCGTCGGGCTAAGGCACTCTATCGCTAATAGTAGGTTGTTCTTCGTAGCTTCATGGGGCGCTTGTGCCCCTGCAGCTCGTGTAAAAGTGAATAGTAATGCTCACAGTGTCAGGTCCTGAACGGTGGGGATATCCACCTTCGAACTGCCCTGCCCATATTTTGCCTCCGGGCAAATTCGGGTCTTCATCTCATCCATCTTCTCTCCAGATGGCCTACTCCCAGTCAATTGAGGCACCGGCCTTCGTCACGACATTCCAGTCAAGAAGTAGACATCAGACATGTCTAACTCCAGCACCTGATCCCGTATCTGGAACACCTGTTCCTCTACATCCCATAAGTTGATCAAGTACTGTAGGAGCTTTGGCTGAGCTCATAAATAGGATAGCATGAAGTATTTCTTGAGCCCACACATTCTGAGAGCTTCCATGCAATCCTCGTAAGCTAGGGCTAATGTGTCCACTTGGTCATGTTCCCGTTCCTTCGATACCATCACCATTTTGGAAGATTTCCCTGCAAATACAAGTCACAATAATGCATTAGGCTCTCATATAACTTAAAATTGCAAGAAAATGGGCTTTGAATTTGTTGAAATTGGCCAAAAAATGCGCACGGCCGTTGGCGCGACTGTTTCTAAAATAGTCACGCCCATGGGCGCGCACCCTATGGGAAATTTACCCCATTGGCGCGGGTCCGTGCCCGAAACCCGCGTCAATGGGCGCAACCCCTAAAATTAAAATCCCCCCCATAGGAAATGAAAATGCAATAAAAAACAAATTCCAAACGGATGAAAATGAAGCTAAGGACAAGACCACTTACCGGGCACTGACGGTGCTCGAAATGGTCCACTGGATTGGTCGCAATCGCCAACTGAAGGTCGCACTCCAAAAAGCCCTAATGTCGCTCTCCAAAGGTAAAAAGTGAAAAGTAATTTTTATTTTACCATTTTCACCATTTTATAGCTTTTTGACCCTCAATAGGCCTTAAAAAGTCATTTTATGAATATTTTCATGGATATTTGTGTCGAAAATGGGTTTTACAGCGATTTTTTGTGCAGCGACAGGTGTTTATGGAGCTTTCATGGCGAAATGAGTTATATTTTATACTTTTTCGAACTCGGTAAATACACGAAAAAGTCACTTTGGAGTCATCTTTTGCTCTTTTCTGACTCTTTAAACATGAAAAGAATGCCGAGTTGGTCCTCTCGACTCATTAAAACAGAGATGAGAGGCGGTCGTCTTTAAACCCTTTTCCGACCGTTTAAAAACGAAAAGATCGTTGGACCCTTGTCATTTCCGGTTCGTTAACGGTCATGAAGCGACGTGATTTTGATCACTTTTTTACTTTTTTATATCAGAGTCACTACTTATGAAAAGTACTCCTTGGTCGTAATGATCGAGCGGTTCTTTCGAGCACGGTTTTATACTTTTTCGGGCTCGAGAGACACAAATTTACGAAAAAGGACACCCCTGGAGTTTCCTTTTCGGTGTCTTTTCAAACTCTCTAAATATGAAAAGACGTTGAGTTCTTCCTTTTTCAGACTCGTTAAAACTTAATGACATCGGATTCCGTCACAATGACGCCTCTCAAGCATATGCTATCTCCGTCAAGCTTGCCATCCAAAAATAACCGGGGTACTCGCCATAAATGGTGGGGGAATAAAGGAACCGTAATCATCGTCGTGTCGGCAGTATGTCGCTCTTGAACATGGCACTCATCTGCGTTCGTTTCTGGGTGGGGATATCTCATTTTGGTTCACACTTGCCTCCGTGGGTTTGGGTTATCCTGTTTGACCATTCATCTGCTCATCGCCTTGTAACCATGACCCCTGATCATTTGATGTCGAATACTGCCAAGTCCACTGTCGTGCCGCTAATATATTCAAGAGAAGTTGACCTTTGCAGAATACTCAACCTCCCTCTAATACTTCACACAAAACATTTTATCCTTCTCTGTCTCGTGTCGATGATGTGGGAAACAATATGGCCCACCTTCGATCAAGGTCGCTTCATGTCACCTTCAGCTCATTATCCAGGAAGTTGACTTAGAGACTCCCTTCATGTACCTTGGAGCCTGCATGCCTCAATGGCAGGTTCTTCGTGTTCATCGTGAGGTTTACATCATTGGCCTCCGATTGGATGATTCTACGGGTGTTCGACACCGATTCACTGATTCGCACGCCGTGGATTGTACCTATAGTACCTTGAGGACCATTGTCATTATTGGTGGTACCTCTCGTGTCTGTTAACAGTTTTCGTCATTGGCTGGTAATCAGACGATATTCTCGCATGTTCAACTTCGACTCCTATATTCGCATGCTTGAACTTGTACTTTGTTCGGATCGAGATGGAGCACAAGACCCTGGATTTTGTATGTTGAGATCCACGCTACATTTTATGGATTATTATAATCACTACATGACTCATTCACTGGATGGCTACGACCATGCCTGAGTCTATTCATTGATCCTCATCGGATGGCTGTGTCCATACCTGGGATCTAGATTTTATGTACTCTGCAATGGATGGCTGCGCCCATACCATGTACATCATGTATTTGAACTATCAGTTGTACTTCATGCAAGTTCTCCGGCAGCCGTGTTTTCAGTCGACCATGTTCTTGTAAAGCACTTCAACCCTCTCCCTCTCGGGCTTCATGCTTTAGGGGGCATCTGTTACACAGTATTTTGTCACCGTCCCTGTTACCCCTTCTCCCATACACTGGAGGACCTATTTCGGGACCTGTGAGAAGTGACATAACTTGAAAGCACCTGCATTGTATCCCTTAAAGTATGTACTCCATATGCCCTGAAGACACCTTCTGCAAAATACCCAAAAATATAGCCCTTTCTCCATTGGCGTTGTTCCATAGTGTATCACTCGCGCAAATGGGGGAAATCCTCCAAAGAGGGCACGCCAGCTGGCACTCTATCTCAGAGTCACACTAGCACCAACCCAGTTGGGTAAAGTTTTTAACAAACAAACTTCCGAAGGTTCCTTCGAAAAATTGTTTGTTAAAAACTTTACCCAACTGGGTTGGCGCTAGTGCGACTCTGAGACAGAGCGCCAGCTGGCGCGCCCTCTTTGGAGGATTTCCCCATTGGCGCGAGTGATACACTATGGAACAGCGCCAATGGAGAAAGGGCTATATTTTTGGGTATTTTGCAGAAGGTGTCTTTAGGGCATATGGATTACATACTTTAAGGGATACAATGCAGGTGTTTTCAAGTTATGTCACTTCTCACAGGTCCCGGAATAGGTCCTCCAATGTATGGGAGAAGGGGTAACAGGGACGGTGACAAAATACTATGTAACACCTGCAATTGTTCCCCACCACTTTCTTAAGTCATGATACATGGAAGACTAGTTGGATTTTTGAAGTAGGTGGTAAGGATAGTTGTTATGAACTCCATCGCCTGTTCAAACAAGGTCATGCAATCAGTGACTATGACATCCAAAGTGGTCATCCCTTCCTTGATGGCAGCTCCGTGCTAGTCCCTAACCTCGGGTAGAGTCGAAAGCTGTAATTTGAGTTATAGCTCTATGATCTTCATATTGATTTCGAATTGAAGTTGCCCAACTTCCGCCTTCACCTCACGCACTTCTGCAGCTAATTTTCGGATGTTGGCTTCCGACTTTGCATCCTCTGGGATGTGCAACTCTGACACTATTCTACACGCCTCATCAACGCAGCCTCCAACTTGGAACTTTGTGCCTGGATGGTATCCTTCTCCTTCAAAGCCTATGTTTTCTCAACAAACATTTGTTCATTTTTCACCCGGTATTCACTTATCAAATTGAGAACGCACTGCTCCCGAGCTCTCAATTCCTCTATTACCCCTTTTTGTAGCACCCGAAGAAATTTATTGGGGAGAACTGCAATGTTCAACACGATGTCCATAAGGGTGTTTAAGATAATTCACTCATTGGCCGATTCTGTTCGTAGGGACCCTTCTAGTAAAAAAACTATGTGAAGGTCCAATGTCTTGACCAATTCTACAGCCTGAATCATCCCTGGTGCCACACTCACTTGTGCATCGCTCGCTTAACTTGCAGCCACTTGTATCCTATTGGCCTAGATCTGCAGCTCACACATATCATTATGGACACTCCCTAGCATCTACATGTACTATTGCTCGAACTTCTGTAGCACTCCCATGGTAGTGTCCCGAATTTTGTCGTCGATCTTGTCGAGATCGCCCTCCGTTAAGACCATGGGATCACTCTATGCCTTATCTGACCTTTTCTTTTTCTGGGGACCCTCCCGCTGCTTCTGTTTTCGCTTTCTTAGTTGAAATGGGGTGCTCTTCCCCTCATCTCCTTCACCACCCTGTTCAGATTGTTCCTCCTCCTCTGTCGCGGACGAGGGGGATTTACACTTCTCTGTGATTTGCTTTTCTCCTACTTAGCCTACTTCTTAGTAGTGCGCTCCTTTTCCATCTGAACCTTGTCTACGGCTTCCTTCTTACGCTACACATACAACTTTTGTACAACCTGCTTTGTTGCATCCTTCCTCTTTTTCTCAGTCGAGCTTCCCACGCCTTTACTGGTTCTGACATCTAAATCTGACAGGGCGTGCCACTCTGTTGGCCAGTGCTTGATCACCTCCTAAATTTCATGATCTATGACCAAGTATGGTAAATCACACCATTTCTGTTGTGAGTCCTTGTGCGCCTGAATGTAGATGTGATGGAAGCCAGCTTTAAATGCGGCATATGCTGACAACTTCTCATACAAGGTTGGGGACAACCTTGGGCACCAGTTGATGGCCATGCAGAAGCTGGATTCCATCATGTAGAATATCTTTGCTTCGGTGACCCATGTGGGGTCCTTCATGGCCAATAAGGAGGCAAACTACGACGCCTTCGGAAAATCCTCCTTCAACAGTGGAAACTGGTTGTCCTCCGTGTTGAAAAGTGTGCAACAAGAAATGTAAAAATAGAAATTGATAAAAATAGCAATTTGGCCAATGAGCATTTTGGCCACCTCGAGTGAGAGGTGAACCTACTAAAAATAGCATTTCTGGGTCCCTTCCTATTTATAGCAGTCCCTAGTCTATTTATAGGAAGTAAATTCGAATTTGGTCTTACCAGCAGTTTACAATATTAATTAATTAATTAATTCTCCATGAGTTAATTAGTTAAGGAAAATAAAACCTGAAGTCTTTGTGAGAACATGCAATTATTTCTCCATTGATTGGGGAATGTGTCCTTGATTTGCTCCACTGATTAAGGAATTAAGGATGAGTTCTATATTGAGAGGATCATTTGACTTAGTTTAACTTAGTCAATTTCAGTTAGATTAATTTAACAAGTTGTTAAATTAATGAGATATAGTTTGTTGATGCTTGCATGCATGTGACAACTATTATTTTAGATAATTGAGTATTTTCTCATTGATAAATGATGCATGGCAGTTCAGATAGAGACCTAGTTGAGATCAGAGAAGGGATAGTGTACTATCAGTTGGATGAATATTTTCCCTATAAAGGAAGCCCATCCATGATGAGGAATTAACTCCTTCAAGTTTGTGCAGTTATATCAGAGGTTAGTGAGTGTGTGAAGAGGCCAATTCACATAGGTGGTAGCACTGGACCCCAAGGAAACTGCACAAGGAAATAGGAGGCTTCGAGGGCAGAAGAGAAGGTTTTTGAGAAGCCTTTGACTATCTATGAGTAGCAGAGGGATTTTACTGAGAGCTGGATAGCTTCCGAGCTAAGGCTTTGTGTAATCTGGACTATATTTCCACTTGTATGATAATATAGAGATGGGGTTTTAAGCAAGTGCTTTCCACGCATAAATTATTCTATGTTGTGTGTGATTTATTCCTTCTTATCAGGTATATGTGTTCTTATTTATGTTTCTCATGGTTGATTAAGCTTCTGCTAAATTGTTTGTAAAAGTAGATCAAGTGTTTTGCTTTAGTACATTGCATTACTAGGTGATCTATAGGTGGGAAATTTCTACATGGTATCAGAGCTAGCTGATTTGTAGGAAAAATTCTACAAAATTCTACATGGTATCAAAGCACTGATGATGATATGGTGATTCTAGCACTCCTTGGCCTTCCTAAGAGCTAGAATATCTACCAGGACTCGGTTAATGGAAGGGAGAAACTGCCAGATTAGGAACGACTATGGTTTAATTTGATGCAGGAGGAGATCAGATGGAGCACCAGAGATGGTTCTTCATCCATGGAGGATGAGGAGAACTGTGCCTTAGCAAGTAAGGCAAAGAAGGGGAAGGAGAAGGTTTTTGTTTCTGAATCCAGTTCTTCCAATGGTGGGAAGAAGGTTGACAAATCGAAAGTGCGATGCTTTCTTATTCATGAGGTGGGCCATTATGCTACAAATTGTCCACAGAGGAAATCCAAGAAGGGATCCGGGGAAGGATCTGAAGGTGAGGCACTTGCTTCACATTTTGAGTTGGATTTCACACTCTTTGCATGCATGGTTTCATCCATGGTGGGAAGTGGTTGGTTTCTTAATAGTGGAGCTTCTTTCCACATGAGCAACAACAAGAGTTTGTTCAGTACTTTGGAGGAGAAAGATCTCCAGATACTCATAGCGATGGGTAATGATGAGAAGTATAGTGTCTCAGGTGTAGGCACAGTTATTTTTCAGAGGGAGAATGGAGCTCGCCTTACCTTGACCGATGTCAAGTATGTACCAGGACTGAAGAGGAACTTGGTATCAATCGCGATGCTAGAAGATAGAAGCTATGATGTAGTCTTTAGTAAGGGAAAGGTTTTCCTTAGACACATCATCACTAGATAGGTGAAGCAGATTGGTTCACGGGTCAAGAACCTGTATGCACTTGAGGTACAAGATGCATACAAAGTCTTGAGGAGCAAGGTAAAGGTTAGAGACTTGGTGGTTGAGAAGGAGAGTATATTACCTCTCAACATGCAGCACTAGAAGAAGTCTCAGACAATTATGGAGGAGCCACGATTGGTGAAGTAGCTTTAGGAGGTTGTGGAGCAGCCACAACAGGGGAAGCTGAGTGGAGATCGAGTAGAGACATCTACTCATGCAGAGACCTCTAGTAGGGGGAAAATTCAAGCCAGGTGGGCTGAGGGATCACATGCAGCCATACCTCCAGGTAGGAGGTGGGGTGATATAAAGTGATCATCCCAAGGAGGAGGGGCAAGATCCTTGAGGTACCTAACCTCTTGGATGAGACCTTGCTATGGGAGCCCCGATGTGGAGTAGCAAGAACTGACTGATTGGGTAGAGACAGATGTAGATGGAGCAGCAGAGAGAGCTATAGTGCATGGAATCCCAGGATAGTGCAGAGCATGCAGGCTGCAGGAATGCGAGAGGCAAAAGTGTGTTTTACAGTGCAGGGTAGCACAGAGAACAGTGCAATAGTGCGAGATGCATGGAGATGTTGCAGTAGCGCAGAGGTCAAAGAGGGAGCACTTGTCAACAGCAGGTAGAGCTTTACGTATGTTTCTAGCCCAACGGAGAGGTCATTTGGGAGTTTTCTTTGTTCCGAGTGTTGCTAGAGAAACCGCACTTGGTAGATGTGTTGCATGCAAAACATTCTAGAGTTACAGGATCGGGTTCGAGAGGAAGCCTTTCTTGTTGAGAGGGAATGCTGAAAAGTGTGCAACAAGAATTGTAAAAATAGAAATTGCTAAAAATAGTAGTTTGGCCAATGAGAATTTTGGCCACCTTGGGTGAGAGGTGAAACTGCTAAAAATAACATTTTTGGGTCCCTTCCTATTTATAGCAGTCCCTTGTCTATCTATAGGAAGTAAATTCGAATTTGGTCTTACCATCAGTTTGGAATATTAATTAATTAATTCTCCATGAGTTAATTAGTTAATGAAAAGAAAACTTGAAGTCTTTGTGAGAACATGCAATTATTTCTCCACTGATTGAGGAATTAAGGATGAGTTCTATATTGAGAGGATCAGTTGACTTAGTTTAACTTAGTCAAGTTCAGTTAGACTAAAATAACAAGTTGTTAAATAAATGAGATATAGTCTGTTGATGCTTGCATGCATGTGACAACTATTATTTCAAATAACTGAGTATTTTCTCATGGATAACTAATGCATGGCAGTTCAGAAAGAGACCCAGTTGAGATCTGAGAAGGGACATTGTACTATCAGTTGGATGAATATTTTTCCTATAAAGGAAGCTCATCCATGATGAGGATTTATCTCCTTCAAGTTTGTGCAGTTAGATCAGAGGTTAGTGAGTGTGTGAAGAGGCCAATTCACACAGGTGGCAGCACTGGACCCCAAGGAAACTACACAAGGAAATAGGAGGCGTGGAGGGCAAAGGAGAAGGTTTGTGAGAGGCCTTTGTCTGTCTATGAGCAGCAGAGGGATTGTACTGAGAGCTGGATAGATTCCGAGCTAAGGCTTTGTGTAATGTAGACTATATTTCCACTTGTATGGTAATATACAGATGGGGTTTTAAGCAGGTGCTTTCCCCAGTTAAATTTTTTCATGTTATGTGTGATTGATTCCTTCTTATTAGTTATATGTGTTCTTATTGATGTTGCTCATGGTTGATTAAGCTTCCGCTAAATTGTTTGTAGAAGTAGATCAAGTATTTTGCTTTAGTACATTGCATTACTAGGTGATCTACAGGTGGGAAATTTCTACACTGCGACAACTCCCATGCTACTAGCATGATGGAGAGTAGTAGCCACGCATAGTGGAAGGGCTTGGTATCATCTTGGACCTCATGAAAATTTACGAGGAATTTGCTGCATAGGTAGCTTGAACAGTTAAAATGCACACCCTTCACACATTGTGCAACTAACGATACCAGAAGCGTCGAAACCTTGTCCGTGTGACACTTCCTCATTACCCTTCCAAATAGGATTTGTGTGGAAATATACACTGCGGGATCATTGATAGACGTGATTGAATATCCGTGTGTCTTTTTTACAAGTGCAAACTCCTTTTGTCATTTGGTCTGCCAAACCGTTTTCTCTTGCCTTTCCGCCAAACTCCCTAGCTAGGTTTAGGCCCTCATGCAACAAGTGCATGATCCTGCGAATGAGCATGTCAGTGATGGGTATATGCCCTCCTAGCCATAATCACCCATTGTGCATGAGAGAAAACAATTGCCTCACATAGGTGGTATTGATAGTGGTGCGGTGATAGTGGGGCACCCACAACAGGTTCAACAACCCAGAATTCTCCACTCCCTGGATCCATTCCACCGTCTCTAACTCAGTGACACCTTAATTCGAGTAGTAAACACGCTTCATACAATTTGCAGTTGTTAGGTGGGGGAACCTTTCATGGTTTGCCAGGTCCTAAGCTTCCATCTTCAACAGGGAGATCTTCACAAGGTGCGGACCTTTCAAAAGGGACCTGCTTCAACAATAGGGGTGTAGAAATAACAAATTTATTGGAGTCTGGGTCCTTGGTGACCTTTGTCTTCACCTTACGTGGAGGAATATAGTCAGGGAATTTTGACAAGGGCTCCATTCCCTTAGCTTCTATATCTTGGGTGCCCTATCCTTCTTCGGCCTCCAAATCAAAAACCTTCTTGGGTTGCTTGTCTTTCTTCTACTTTTGAGTGGCAAAATGTTTCCTTGGTGACTTGTGCACCGACACCGACTTGTTCTGTTTATCCTTCTTCGGTTTCTGAGTCTCTCAAATAGGTGTAGGCTTCAGCCTTGACAACCTCAACACCATAGGCACATGAGATGGAGCTTCCATACTCACAACCTCTGGAGCAGCTCCCTTCGATGCGACATCTCCCCCAGTGCTCATAGTCTCAGTAGGGCTTGAACTTAACATGGTTTCAAGCATAAACTTCTAGTTCAACTTTGGTAAATTGACAAATGCAGGGCTCACGACCAAGTCCTCAAAGAATGAGCGATTGATAAGCAACAGATAACTCGGCTCAAAAATTCTAAGTATGCAAAGTGTTCTTTGCTAGACCGACATGCATAATTTATATTGGTTTTTGAATTAAAATCTGACTGTTGCCCCAAAAATTCAATCATTAATGTTGTTTCGGCAATATATCTTCAAAGATTTTGGCTTTAAATGTTGCTATCCTACTCCTCTTAATCATCTCCTAGCTGTCAAATCATGAACAGTGACTCTAACGATCACTTTCTGGTTGTGTTGCATGACACCTCCCTTCATAGCATAGCTCCATTCATGCAACTTCTTATACTGTAACTTCACCATTTTCCACGCACCGCGCCCGCCGTGGAGTCCTCCAATCCTGGCAGTGCAGTTTATAGTCTTGTGTCTATAGCACTGGGATTTTCCTTCCATCATATAGTCATTGATTCGAATCTCCTGTATATGGCCTCAATTGGTTGCCATTCACCCTTCCCAGAAGAATTTCTCCATTCAGCCGCGTGAGCTAAACTATGCCTCCATCTGTAATCTCTTTGATAACATATGGCCCAAGCCAGTGCATCTGAAATTTTCCTAGAAACTTAGTGAAATTGCTATCATACAATAAGACCAAGTCATTTAACTTGAACATGTGTAGCTTGATGTGTTGATCATGCCATGATTTTTCGCGCTCCTTATGTACTTGCTGATGGAATCCAGCTAAGAATTTATCTTCTTCAAGCTCCATTAGTTGTGCGAGTTGTTCTTCCATGGCTTCATGACCTGCCATACCTTTGAATGCTACTATGCATATACTAGGCATGACATATTCCATATGAATCATAGCTTCTACACCATAGACAAATATAAAAGGTGTCCGACCTGTCACCTTTTTGCAAGTAGTCCTGTACGCCCATAGTATTCAGGTACACATACATCCCATTCATTCTGCTGTGTGTTGTAAATATTCGTCAGCGTGTTCTCCAAGATCTTCTTAAACGCCTCAACTATTACATTAGCCTGAGGATGATACGGTGTGCTCTTTTGATGATAAACCTAGAACTCTTCACTCGGCGTGCTGATCGTTTCATTTAGGAAGTGCTTACTCCAATCACTCATCAACACTTTTGGGCAGCCAAATCTGGTTAACACATACTCAAACAAGAACTTTGTTGTTGTAGCCCATGTACAATCCTTTACCGGATATGCCTCTACCCATCTGGTTAGATACTCCATTGCGGTGATGAAATACCGTGCACCTATCTTCTTTCCTAGGGGCTGAATTGGTCCAACAAAATCAATTGCCCATTTTTCAAATGGCTACAAGGATACTTGAAGATTCAGTGGCAACTCGTCCCTCCGTGATGGTATGCCCATTTGTTGACATCATTGTATTCCCTACAATATGACTTATAATCTTTATGCACCATAATGTCCTCCTACAACCCCTCCATGAGCTTCAACGAGGATGTTATTCCAGTCGAAATCTTACACATATCATTTGTAGCTTTTAACCCTGTACGGAAATTACCTGCATACAAATTCTAAAACACAAAAAATAAACAATGCGAGAGCATAACATATAAAACACATATACACAGAGATTTTCCCCTGGATCCCAAAACCAGGACTACCAGCTTGATTTTTCATTATGTTCCTT